>CABHPR010155756.1:0-15710 GCA_902168415.1 Peromyscus melanophrys | reverse complement strand
TGTGTGTGTGTGTGTGTGTGTGTGTGTGTGTGTACTGACATGTAAAGTCAACACTGAGTGTCTTTTCCTCAGTTGCTCCCCACCTTGTTTTTTGAGACAGGATCTGCCACCACACCAGGAGCTCACTGATTGGTTAGATTGGCTGGCCAGCAAGCCCAAGGGATCTACCTGTTCTCACCTCCCTCCGCAGCACAGGGATTACAGGCACATCCCCACCGCTGGCCTTCACACAGCGGTGCTGGGGATCCGGCCCCATGCTTACAGGAAGGCACTGTTCAGTCTGAGCCATCTCTCCAGCCTCTACTTTCCCGCTGTGTATTGTTTCAACAGTGAAGAAGTGAGGTTTTTGTAGAACACCCACAGTTGTCTTGTAGGTACTTTCTTCCTTCCCAGGGAAACTGGCCCTGGGTTTCTGCTGGGTGCAGCAACCTGAGCTTACACAGCTGAACTGGGAATAAAATGTCCACAGACCGATTCTCAAGACACACGGACTAAGAGTAAATTTGCACAACCCCACACAGGAAGAGAGAGTTTGAAGCCAATGTGCTTTGCAGAAAACAGCATTCTGCCCAACCATGGAATCCCCCCATGTGTTCACCAGAGACATGTAGGACAGTCTAGCCAAAGTCCTTCCTAAATGTGAGGAAGGAACGGTCACAACAGAGCAATCGGGAAGACACTTTTTCCAGTAACAGCAAACCACTGTGACAAATAACACAACGGAGCAAAAGAGACAGAGTTACCACCACGCAAACAACACGCAGTTTTTAATGATCACTTAGGAAAATGACCTTCAGGCAATTCTAACCCTTGGGCGCAGCCATAGCATCAAAAAAGTGTTCACTGGCCTTGAACTGCTTTTTAAAAATGTATGATTTACCTAGAGCACTGCTGATTTCTCTAAGGACAATTTTCATTCTCCCAGATGGGTCATTTCAAAATAGCAAGGCAACAGGCTGCAGAAGAAAACTAAGGAATTTGCTAGAAACACGGCCACTCTTGTGCAGCTTCTTTAGGAAGAATCCTCTCCCCCTGGTGAGGACTTGGAAACTTAGTGTCATTTCTTAGCTGGCTAGCTGGGGATCTTTGGCTTTACGGTTTAACCTTGGTCCCAGAAGAAAGCCCTAACTAAACACACCCCGGAGCACAACCCTGGTCCCTGAGGTCTGGCAGAAGTCGCTCACACTGATGAGCTACTTTGTCCCTTACAAAAAGCAAGAACCCTGGATCACCAGATGCTCAAACAAACCTCCAACTCTCAACCAGTCACTGTATGATTGTTATCACTGTGGAACCTATAGAAGGCAGGGTCCTGCCGGGAGAAGTAGGCCCCTAAGGGGAGCTGTTACATGCTGCTTCCTGTTTCCCCAGGATGTTAAGACCCTTTGCCACACACTTCCACCACCACGAACTGAGCGCTCCATTATGCTTTTCCTCGCCGTGTCAGAATGACACCTTTTGAAATCGTGAACCAAAACAAATCCTCGCTCCTTTAAGTCATTTCTGTCAGTGACGTGGGAGGAGCTAACACACGCCCTAAAAGCCAAGGATGCTAACACACAGCACACACAGTCTATCTAGTCTGCACGCTCTTGGTCGGATAGTCGGCTGTGGGAACACTGAGATGCCTGAAGGCCAATCTTTTCCACTGAAGCGCAGGAACACCACAGCTCCATTCATATTACCTACACATTACAGAAAACTGCTTACACGTTCCCTAACTCTACATATTTCTACATATCTCAACCAAAAGAGAACGCCTCCATTTTCAAGATATTATCTGATGCCCTTTCTACAGATCCGATTAATAATTAGCACAAAGTCCTTTTACACCGGAACTAATCTGAAGGCCAAGGATCAAGAGCTGCCAAAGCTACATTTGTGTTAACCAATCCAAGTGGTCTGCAAAACCATTACTTCTCTGTGACTGAAATAAATCCAAAACCTCATGGTCACATTAACATGCTTTATCATAAAAACGCTAAAAACCAGGGATAGCAGGGAGAAATTAGTGCCCGTCCTGCAACTATCTTATAATTAGCAAATTGGAGAGCAATTAATGTCACTCTGAGAGACGTGCATAAAATAGTGATTAGAGGTGGGTAATTTAATCTACTCCAGTCTAATTATAGAGTCTAGACATTTGGCATACTATTAAAACTGGATTTTTGTCTTTTAAAAGCTATTTAGAGCACTGTTTGTGCATGGCATTCTAAAAATGTATCTTAAGATCAATACTTTAGAGGTAAACACACTCCTATATCGATGTATATGTGGCCTTCCAGCAACAGAGTGAAATCATTAGTGGCTTAAAAATGCCCAGCAGATCTAGAGGTCAGAGTTTGAAAACAATCTCAGTAAATGGGCTTTTTCCTACAGCCGGACAACTTTCAAAGCATGCTCTTAAAATCTCAGTCCAGGCCAACAATCTTACATTCACAAAGTGACTCTCAATATTTGGATCAAAAGCAAAACCTCTGTAAGATTCCAGAAACTGACAAATCCCAGAGAGACTGACATAGAAAAAAAACAGAAGAAGAAGAAACTCTTCTATTTGGGTCTTCCAGGGGATCTATTTATAGTTTAATCTTAAAGCAGATGTTTTTAGTGCCCTGGTAGAAATTCTAGCATTAACTGTATATGATCCACAGTAATGAACTTACTAAGTATTCATACAAGTTCTAGGTCCATAAAAGGTTAGACCAAAAAACAGATGGGGTCTAAATTACCTGATTCACATCCAAGGAGGCCACATGGAAAGGACAACTCGTGACAGAGCAGAAAGTAGCATGGGTTACTTTGGGGAGAAAAATCAGAATCTAGTAGACTCAAAATTCTGGACCCAGACAATAGTCAAGGCTTGAAATGCCACAGAAGCTGGAGAACATGCCAAACAGTGCTCAAGAGAAAAGCACATAGGTTTCCCCAGCCCACCATCTCATGGCCAGTGCATCTACCACGGTGCCCTTAGAGAAGGTCATGAGGGTGGTGCTCTCATGATGGGACTGATGCTCTTTTATAACTCTTCGAGGGCCCACCACCCAGCTCCCAAATAAACACACAGAGACTTATTCTTACTTATGAATGCCTGCCCTTAGCTTGGCTTATTTCTAGCCAGCTTTTCTTAACTTAAATTATCCCATTTACCTTTTGCCTTTGGGCTTTTACCTTTCTCTATTCTATATTCCTTTCTTTCCTTCTTACTCCGTGGCTGGTAGTGTGGCTGCGAGGCTGGCCCTTGGCATCCTCCACTCCTTTCCTTTTCTCACTCCTCCCCCTTCTTCTCAATTTTCTCTTGAGCCTAGATTTCGCCTTCTATTTATTCTCTCTGCCTGGCAGCCTCACCTATCCCTATCTCCTGCCTAGCTATTGACCATTCAGCTCTTTATGAGACCAATCAGGTGTTTTAGACAGGCAAAGAAACACAGCTTCACAGAGTTAATTAAACAAATACAACATAAAAGAATGCAATACATCTTTGCATCATTAAATAAACAAAAACAATAACTTCCTTTCCCTCTGTTGAAATGAATTCTGTTTGAAGAGGGAAAGGAAGTTATTGCAGGATAGCAAAGCACATAAGAGAGACATTCAGAAACGCCACCACACAACAGGACTGACAAGATCTGAACTACATTAGTGTATCGTCCAGACAGTTAACTCCTATGCTAGGAGACTTAAAGGAACAGAAAAATCAAAGTTTACCTAACTCCAAAGTCAGTCAGCAATGTTATAAATACATGAAATAGTCCTCAAAGACCTCAAAAAGACCAGATAGTCAAAACTTTGCTTTTCATGGATAGAGAGCTGGCTCAGTGGTTAAGAGCACAGGCTGTTCTTCCAGAGGACCTAGATCAGGATCCCAGCACCCACAGGGGAGCTCACACTCATCTACAACTCCAGTTCCAAGGGATCCAATGCCCTCTTCTGGCCTTTGCAGGTACCAGGCATGTACATGGTGCATAGATATACATGCAGGCAAAACACCCATACACATATAATTAAAACAATATTTAAGGCATGTGATATTATTGTCCTTTCACTGGAAGAATCTATGACTTACATTTGACATTCATGGGGGAAAAAGACATCTTATTTTTAATCACCAAAATTAATACGCCTAAAAAAATATTGATCTCAGTCATTATGCTAAACATTTAAAAACATACTTCTGAATTCATAATAACAAGTGTCATCCCTCGATCCCTTCCATGCCACTCACTGTATTGACATACATGTTTATAGAGAGCAGCAGTTCTCCACCTGTGGGTTGTGACCCCTTTGGGGGTCGCCTCTCAGCTATCCAGCATATCAGACATTTGCATTACAATTCATAACAGTAGCAGAATTACAGCTATGAAGTAGCAATGAAAGAATTTTATGGTTGGGGGTCGCCACAACATAAAGGACTGTTTTAAAGGGTCGCAGCGTTAGGAGGGTTGAGAGAAGAAGGTGAAATGCCTGGCTGGTAACACTCAGGGAGTCTAGGGAAAAACAAGGCCGAGACACACCTCACTGAGGGGCTTTACTTACACGATGCTGTGTGTGCAGCCTTTGTACAGGCTGGATTCTCACTTTTTCCATCACACAATATGTTACAGTGTGAATATGTAGAACATCCAATAATGCTGAAGAGGCTTAATCCTAGGAGTGTTTTTAAATGCCTAATCAGAGGGTCAGATCAGAATTTTAAATTGCTCTACTTATATGCATAATTTTTTAAAATCCTAAGGCCATGTAATGACCCTTAACAGCCTTTCTGGTGATTAATAATATCTAAACCCAGAGACATTTCTGAAATGGCTAATAATTTAAACACCCACTCAAAACAGCAATCCACAATCAGAAAGAATGAGTGAAAACAGCGTAAGGAGGCATGTCCCCCCCTTCTCCGCGCCTCAAGCCTCATCATTTCTATAACTCTTAACTAGAAAGAAATTCCACTTTGCTCACCTTTAAAAAGCAGATTGTTTGGGAAACTGAAAAGTAACTCTAAATTTTATGGTTTTTTCATAGACATATAATTACACTCTCTAAGACGGACAATGTGCTAATTTTGTTCAAATATGCAGTGGTCAAAATTGGGGTCACCTGAATTTCCATCTCCTTTAACAATTATCGTTCTTTGTGGCAGGAGCGTCTGAAATGTGCCCTACTGGTTCTTTATAAAACACATAGTAAATTTTTATGTGCTATAGTCACTCTCTGTGCAGATTCCTGGGGAACCGGATTTTTTGTGTCTATTCTCTAACTTGCCTTTGTCCCCCTGCCTCGCCCGCCCCTTCTTTTTCCCTCCAGTGACCACTACTGTCCTTTCTTATTTCTTACAAATCAATGTTGTTAACTTCTACATATACATAGGAAGATAGCTCCAGCATTTTATTCCATGACCACAAGAAATAAGCACCTGGATCCCAGTGGCTATCCCAGGCTTTCCCATGTGTATCAGTAAGACGACTCTGTAAGTTCCCAAACTCCTGCATCTCCACCTGATGCTGGGTAGCCCAGGCTACCTTCCTGCTTGGCACTCCATGGCTCCCAACTCCCTCCTCCACTCTGGAGTCCAAGTCACCTGCCCATATAATATGCATACAACAATGCATAAAGGTAAAAGAAAACATTCCAAAGGACCGAACACGTGTTCCTTCTTCTGACTGTCCCTGACTGCAATTAATTTTTACACCTTATACAACTAAGTTCCTCATAAACAATAACAGGATCTAAAAGGGGAACAAAAAAAATACAGTCATCATTAAAAAATGACTCTAATCTCAAACTATCAAAAACTATGAAGCTGTGTATTGTGAAGCTGAGCCAACATATACCACCTTAGAACCTGTAAAGTGAAGAATCATGGGAGTGGATACACCGGCTCTCCACACAGAGTTCCCAGGGACCTCCGCCCTAGGCTCCACTAAAGCCACATGTGTGTGTGATCAAGTTACCGATGAAGAATAATGATAATAAACTCTATAGTAGAAAGACATACTCTCTGCCACTGGGAACATTAGTCACACCCCAGGGCAGGTAGCATGCTCAGGAATACTTGACCAGCACAAACAGACTCCATGTTTGTTTGTTTTCTCTTTTCAGTGTGTGTGTGTGTGTGTGTGTGTGTGTGTGTGTGTGTGTGTGTGTGTACTTTTTTTTATACTTTTTGTGTTTTGTTTGATTTTAGTTTTCTTTTTAAGAGAGAAAGAATGTGAAAAGAGGTGGGTATAGAGGGTAGGTCTGGATGGACTCGGGGAGGAGGACAAAGAATATGACCAGAATATGTATATGAAGAGTTCCCTCTGAAGAGGGAACTCCAATTGTCTGAGACTTGTTCATAGGAATTCTCAAGTCCACAAATAGTCACTCTTGAAATACCCCAGAGAAAGAAGGGCTTCAGTGTTTCCTATCACCCCCAGATTATTCCTCAATTACAAAGACAGCAGATAAGCATTTATTTAGAAATGAATTCATGAGACAACACTCAAAACTTGACCTTGAATAATCTACTTTTCAGTTAATTCCAGTCGAGCAAGGTGCCAACGGCCAAGGAAGGATGTAGAAAATACAGTGAAGGACTCCTAGTCATCCTTAGAAACCATCTTAAGAATTAATATTTCCAGTGGGAATTTTGGCTCATGATGAAAAGGCAAATCTTGCAAAGTTAGACAATGTAAAAAGAGCGTTATAACTCACAAATAGGGATTAAGTGAAAGAAGTATTAGTACATTGATTTTCCTTCAAACATAGAATGTAGTTGATTATAAAAATCTATGTCTACTTTTTTAAATTGATTTATAACAGTGATTATCATAACTTTAATGGAATTTAATTGCTTTTGTTATAAAGAAACAGTCATCCTTCAATGATTCCTTTAATTTCTATTATTTTTGTTTTCAGGAGTCATGACATTCAATTTTTTTCAATGTAATCAGTTACATTTAATTAGTATAGAACAATTCCACTTTTGTAAATTATTTACTAAGATTTCCATTGGTCTTGGTACTGTTCTAAACAAAGTAAACAGATATATAATGGTTACTTATGAAAAGAAATATCATGAGTTGGTTTTTGCTTTTTTTTTTCTGCAGTATTTGAATTCTCTCTCGAAATTTTATGAGCAGCAGTATTACTTCTGCAGAAACACTACAATATTTTTTCATACATTTGTTTTTGTTTTATCAGTCATTCTCCCACGTCTCAGAAGTACAGGGACCGCTGACCATGAACAACAGGTAACTGAGTGTCCACCATTAGCTGTGTTTTGTATGAAGATTCAATTATCATGTCCATGACTTCAATATGGAGGAGGAACCAGGAACTCAGGATGGCCATTGCTCCACTATGCCAAGCTGCCACTTTAAGGAAACCTTGCTTCTGAATGGAAATCAGCAACTTCAGAGAGGGGATTTATCCATGGAGCTACAGAGGCACTTTCATTTCAAGTCTTTGCTGTTGCTGACTAAAGGACAAAGTCTTTATTACTCAAATAAAAATGCCTGCTTCAGCATGTAGGACTTAGTAGGTGTTCAATGGATGCTAGCTTTCAACTTACTAAATGATAGCCAAAAGATAGAGGGCTACTAAGAAAAGCCTATTGGTAGGATTAAATAAAAACAAAACTGAGGCAGGGGATAATTATCTCTCCTTCACCAACCCATAATACCCTTAGATCTGATCAAGAACAGATCTAGAAATGAAGGGAGGCCAGCATGGCTGTGCCACTACCACTCTGCTCTAGACTCACCATCTGCTCCCAGTTCATTGTGACAAGGACAAAAAATAAATAAAGTCTATAGGGAAAACCAGAACACCCCAACAAAATGTAAAGCATGGGTTTTATGAAGCATGTTTGCAACTTTTATATCCATGAGACCAAACACAAACATAAAATTATGACCTGAAAATACTGAGCCCTGGACCATCAAACAGAATTTTTCTTTGAAAGAGGGCACTCTTGAATAAGGCCACAGGGGAAACCAACCACGATACCATAAATCCTCCAGCCAGGCTCGGACTTCATCCATTGTGCAAAATGCCACAGGCAAAACTTTAAAGACTTGTTATTAGAGTTGGGAAAACACCCTTTCATTTATTTCTTGGAGTGTGAATGTTGAAAGACAAGATAACTGAAAATAGATGGGAGCCTCCTTCTATTGCAAGATAAGGTACAATCTGATCCCGCAATGTCTTTCAGATCCTCTGATCACCTTTCTACATTTTTTAAAATGATCTCAACCTTTCCGCTCCTTTTTTTTCATTTATACTTCTTCTGGGTTTATACAACCATGAATTTTGACAAATGCCTGCTGTTCAATGTCAAAATAAGAGAAATGATTAACTAGAAAGCAAGATTTTTCCCACTCTACTTAGGTAAAACTGAGGGACACACTAACTTGACATCTGTTTAAGAATAAGGTTCTTCGGTGAACACCAAGGAACTTAAGAACGTTCTCCAATTGGTAACAGAGCACAGGAGGCTTTATCCTCCACAGAGTGAGTCCCATGCACATAATAGGACCACATTTGCAATCCATCAAGGGACACCGTACCTGAGGGTCATGTGTCGGCTTTCACAGGCAAATGCAAACTTCAATCTATAACTAAGGAAATGCCCCCAACAGTAAAGGTCAAAGAAGGGGAGTAATGGGGTGCACGGGAGCTTGTATTGTGGGTGGGTGGAGTAACCCTGGAGAGGACTCCAAAACTGAAGTACTCTCAAACTAGAAGAACCCGAGCTACGCGGCAATGTTTGCGACAAGAAGCCAGCCATCACATGTTCATTTCATACACTACTGTTGGCGCGTTCTTCACACTTGCTTCCAAAACCTATCTCGAAGGTTAATGAGATACTCTGCAAAACTTCTTCACATGTGGCAAAGGATAACTCCGTTGAAGAAGCCTGCCTCTTGTTAAGAGAGATGGTAGTAATAAGAGAAAGTGGTTTGTCCAGAGTCTCGGTAAGAAATTCCGTGGAGCCCAATGGTATGGAAGGCATAAGGAAATTTAAGAGCAAAGAGCTGACTCTATCTTGTATGTATGAGAACTCTAAACCTTAACTCTTCTTCCGTCTGAGACGGGAGGAGGCAGGGTCTTCCCGTGTAGCCTAGGCAAACCTGGAATGTGAACCCCTGCCTCTGTCTCCTGATTGCTGGGCTCACACAGATGAGCTACCACTTCCCACTCTAAATAGGACTCTTCTTAATTGTAAGAAGCATTTTGTAAAGGAAAACGAAAGGAAAGCTGGAACTTCTCAGGAGTCAATCAATGCCCGCCTCCATCCCACAGACATCCAACCATCCTGTATACTCCAAGCTAGAGGGAGCTGCCTCTTCAGAAAGCCTAGAGAACACTGGGGCTCCGAGGCTCATCAAATCTCATAGCTGTGAGATAAATAAACTTCAATGTGAGGCCTCAGTTCCTCCATGCCTCTGACCCACTGTTTGTAAACAGGCATAATAATAGTAACTAGATCTTTGGACACTGTCAGGACCAAAGACTTACATCCAAGACACTTGGACCCTGCAGAGAGCACTGCACATGCTCTGTGAGTCTCGGTGTTGCTGTTATTTTTAATCTGAATTCCAACTCCAAACAGCGCAGTCTACCTGAGCTGAGACTTACATCCTTTTGCTGGTAATTCAAGAGGTATAAATCAGATTGGGGTTTTACTGTTGCAAACTCTAGTGTGCATTCATTAAGAGCTAGTTTTGATAGTCCCTTCTTTCTTCTCTGTGTGTGGGTGTGTATTGTTTGTGTATGTGTTCATATTTGTATATGTGTGTTTGTGTGAGTGTATGTGGTCAGAGATCAGGATCAGTTGTCTTCTATTGCTTTCTACCTTATCTTTTGAGACAGGGTCTCTCCCTCAACTCAACACCTCCCAGCTCTGGCTGGCCAGAGACTCTGGTTATCCACCTGTCTCCATCCTTCTCCACCCGGAAGCATTAAGGTCACAGATGTGTACAAAAGGACGGCTTTTAACATGGGTACTGAACTCGGGCCCTCAAACTTGTATGACAGTCACTGTACTCACTGAGGCATTTCCCCAACTCCTGATAGTCCCTCCTCATCCTGCAAGCCACCTGCCTCCACCAGTCATGAAAGGAGCGACCTTATGGGAATGAGCTCTGGCATTTAGCTTCCAATCTTAAATTCTCAGTCTCAGACTCCTCATCAGAGTTCTTATTCACCTAGTCTTCTTTCTATTTAGTCTCTACTATCTAAATATTCTGACATGTTTAGACACACACTACACAGCTTATTAATTCCATGTGCATAATTTGTAACTAATATACAGAAGGGTCATGCTAGCACTACTCTCCATATAACAAGAGAAGGGTCAGAGAAGCTGTAGGCTGGAATTCCAGAGTCCTCGACTGCAGGCCTCAGCAGATCTTAGGGTGTCCATTACTAAGTTTCAGGGTCTCTATCTGTGTGTTAGGTAGCTTTTCTGCCACTGTGATGAAATACCCAAGATCAACAGCTTGAAGGAAGAAAGATCTACATTCTGACTCAAGGTTATAGAGATTTTAGTCCACAGTTGGCTGGCTCAACGGTTCTGGGTCCCCGGTGAAGCAGAACCGAGTGGCAGAAGGATATGGAGAAGGAAAGCTGTCCACCTCGAGGCAGCCAGGATGGGGAGGGGTGGGGTGAGATGCAGAGGGGGAAGGGGAGAGGGGCAGAGAGGGAAAAGAAATGAAGCAGAGAGGAGAGAGAAAGACAGAGAGGCAGAGAAGAAGAGAGAGAGGCAAAAAGCAGAGGTGAGGGAAAGAAGAGACATACATAGGAGTGAATAAGGGAGGGGAAGGGATGGGGGGAAAGGAGGAGAGGAGCGGGGAGGGGGGTAGAGGAGGGGAGAGGAGAGGAAGAGAAGGGGAGGGGAATTCTTCAAAGACAACTTCCTCCAACCAGCCCTTTCCCTGCACTGTTCTGTAAATTGGTACCCTTGTGATTGTCTCACTTCCCACAATGCCATGGTCACCTGGGAACCAAGCCTTCCATACAGGAGCCTTTGCTGAGTCACTTCATCATTTAAGCTAGAACCATCTATAAGTGATAGAATCAATGCGAGTTCCATGATGCTACACATGGCTTGTCAGATCAATAGCTACGTTTCTGAAGTCAAAAAAAAAAAAAAAAAAAAAAAAAAAACAAACCTTTGTGTCTGCAGCCTTAGATCCCTGGTACTCTGAAGCATCCTGGAACATGACCAGCATCCACAACACAAAGTGTGGAGGATCAAGCTTCGAAGATTCTGTTAATGGTGGAGCATCCCCCTTTTTATTAAGAATCATTTCATTTCATTTTATTTTATGCGTGTGAGTGTTTTGCCTATATGTGGGGGGAGGGGGAACCACATGTGTGCCTGGTGCTCCCAGAGAGTATCATATCCCTTACAACTGAAGTTATAGCCAGTTGTGAACCACCATGTTAGGTACTGGGAACTGAACCATGGTCATCTGGGAGAGCTCTTAACGGCTAACCATCTCTCCAGCCTCTAAAGGTAGAGAGATCCCTTAACATTCGAACCAAAGAGACATCAAGTCTTGAGTTGGCGTTACTAACTCCTGACTTACATAAAATGTTAACAGTTTTGATTAGTTCTTACTCTAGAGCTAACACACCAAGGGGGGACAAATTATTAAAAGCCAGGCTGAAATGGCAGACTGACTGAGTGCATGAATGATAGCTGGCGACAGAAACAGCCAGAAACTCTTGACATGGCTGATAAAACAGGCAATTCGGTAACTGTGCAGTCAGAAGAGGGAAGTCACAGCTACTCTAGTCCAGCCAAGACATAGAAACTAATTAACAGATTTTTTTTCAATATTTAGGGGCTGGAAAGTTGTCTCAGTGGTTAAAAGTACTCGCTGCTCTTACAGAGGACCCAGGTTCTATTCCCAGCACCACGTGGCAGCTCACAACCACCTGTAACTCCAATCCCAAGGAATGTGACACCCTTTTCTGACCTCCATGGGCACACATGTGGTATAAAGACAAATGGGCAGATAAAACACTCATACACATGAAATAATAAAGTAAATAAATCTCTTAAAAAATTCAAAGTTCAACAAATTAAGGGCTAAATACTGTTATTTGGGAACCCTGCTTAATGTAGAGCAACTCATTCCACAGCAATCCTTTCCAAAGGAGGCTTCACAATACAAGTACTTACAAACGGTTCTTTGTAAGTTTTAGGTGACAGGGAGAATATAGGTCAGAATTTACATAGTCACAGCCTATACAATTGTATAAGTGAAACTGTGATCATTTCACTAAGATTTTTTTAAATAGACTATGACAATATATTCAATTGTTTCTATGAATAACAAAACTAAACAAAAAAATTACTGGCTAAACACTTTTATACCAATAAACCAAGACTAGACCCAGCCTGTGGAAGAATAACGCAGAGTCTGATGACCAACCAGGGCATAACAAGTGTAGAAATCCAGTCCTTTACACTAAATATTCAAGCTAACATTACGGTAACATTGGACAACACAGTGTGTGGAAAGAGTAAAACTCCATTCCCATGAGGATCACAGTGGCCTGAACAAATTAACACAGTCCCTTGAGAACTAATTTATACTAAAGATGGTGTTTCTCATAAGGCTTGATCTTCTCTTCCTGAAAGTACTATCCACTAAAAATAAGCAATAGAGTTCTCAACTAGATCGGGATTTGAATGCTCTATGGAGCCTTGGGCTCTGGTCAAGGATAGACAAGAGGAGGCTGTCTGGAAGATAAACCCACAATACTACAGCAGGTCTGAGCACACATGAGAGGGGTTCTCACACAGGCCCACAGGCTCTACTTACACTGACTCATACAAACACATTAGGATGTGGCTTATGGATGCACAGAGCCAAAGGGACTCGGAGACTTCTCTCCCTGGGAGAATGAATGGGTATTGGATGCGCTCCATCAGATCCACTGCCACAGTTCGATATAATGGAGAGATAAACACAGTTACAGACGTGGATCTTTAAATACCATGTTGAGTAGAGCTCTATCGAGAACATCCTTTATGGGAAAGGCCTAGGAAACTGTAATTTGTGTTTTAGAAGAAAGTGCACAAATAAAAGATTGTGTCAAACACATTCGGAAATATGGTAGGAAAAGAAGAAAATAGATAAGAAAAAAAAAAAACACTAAAGAAAGAAACTACTGGGGCCTTGCTCCAACCAATGACATTGCATGCTATGAATAAAAACAATGACTACAGGCTTCTGAACCTGATCTTCATTGGAAATCCAGAGTGGCGTAAGCTATTATCTCCAAAACATGCTTCTTGTAAGTGTTAGAGTTCCTTATTCTTCCAAGTCAATGAAAAAAGCACTGATTTTTACCATCAATATTGGTATCATATACTAAAATTCAATCAACAGTATGTTAAAAATACAGAACAAGAAGAAAACGGGTCTATTTAGTGGGGGGCGGTAGGTTAGTGCCTGTCATGGTACTCGTACGAAGTCACAAGACAGCTTTATGGAGATGGTTTTCTCCTCCTACCTTTATGTGGGTTCTAGCGATCAACACCAGGCCACCAGGCTTGCACGGTAAGTACCTTTACATGCTGAGCCATCTCGCCAGCCTAGAAAATTCTTTGAAGCACCTAACTAGACAGCCATTTCTGTTGGTTGATGGTTAACACAGAAGAAAGTAGCTATAGTTATCCGTTAAGTCTTGCAGTTCTATATGTGAAGTTTCAAAGTCATCAAGGGGAAACTTGTTTTGAATTAGCTGCATGTTAGATGTGTTAAGGATAATTAGTAAATAATAAATATAAGAAAGTATGGTATTTCACACTAATGGCTTCTATGCAGAGCCGTCATTTCTAAAGACAAAGGAAAAGTCACTACATTTTGACCGTTTCTTTTTTTCTTCCCAATACAATCAGATCAGGTACAGATTAATTTTTAGCACCATGCCTAATACTCTGTCTGAAGAAGAAACTAAAGCAGTATCTCAGTTACCATGCCTTAACCCCAAGCAGAATGTTAATGCACCTTCTTTCACATTAGCGTGATGCCCTGTACACTACATTCAGCTGTCTAACAGTACATATCTCTGAATGGTCCTTTAATACAGAGAGCACTCAGTTCTTATCTGTAAAACACTGAGATAGCCACGCCAGCAGGATTCAACTTGAGATGGCTTTCTTCACCCTGCACAAAGTTCTTAAGGACTTTAAAATGCCCTTTTGTACACTACAAAAGTGTCCTGCTGCGCGACTGTACTGGGCACAGCAGTGAAGGACCATAAATAGGTACTTACACGCTCAAAATGTGGACTTCTCGTGTATTAGAAAATTTCTTTCTGAAACTTTCTTCTCTTCTTGGAAAAGGCCCTGGACTCTTTTTGTACTCTGGCTGAACATATATGAACGAAATTTTGGCTATTTTCTTGGGGACAATAGCAATCTCAGAGACCATTTTCCAAAAGGAACTGGTAAGTGGCTAAAGTAGACCAATGTCCAAGAGTGAGTGGCTTTTAGGTACAAAAAGCCAGTAACAAGGGATGGAGATAGACAGATATGAAACAAGGCCTGCTGCAGCTGGCCTGGTCTAAGAACCAGTCCTGTCTGGCCCAGAGTGGCCTTAATTCACCAGCAGACTTCGCGGCAGGGACAAGAAGGAGCTACCTCACATGGGGAGCCAACTTGTGAGGCCTTTCAGAGTTCAATCCCAGCTTGTCATAATAAAAAGAAATCTATTGAAAAATACAAGTTATCCTTAAAGACAGGAAGTGCACAAATGAGCACGCTATTATTTCCACTGGTCCATCTTAATGAAGGCTCTTTTCCTCAGCCCAGGAGTCTTTATAAATCCCTCCGCCTTCAAAGCAGAGGTGTCAAAGTCGTACACTCGGCCAGCTCCAACAAAGGCTAACAGCTCGTCTGACAGCCTTCTTTCACTCAGAAACAAGGCCACTAAAAAGGAAACTGTATAGACCAGTTTAAACTTAGAGAATCACCAGGTAGGGCATACACTGTGAATAAAAATCTAGGTCTCAAGAGACAAGCTAGACCATGTTTTCTTCCACTGTACAGATGCGCCATCTTCTCCTTGAGGAGGTAGAGGAGGGATACACATCCAAAACAGGGGACATGTTATATGAGGATTTTAATCACGGTGCTGCGTACAAAACAGGTTCCTGCCTTGAATCCAAAGATCTGCAAATCTTGCCTCAAACTGCCTTTATGAAAAGCTTATCTAACGTGGCTTGCTCTTTTTCCACAGTTAACTAACTCAAAGGCACGCATGGAATCCTGGAGTGCTAAGCTAGATGAACGGCTGGAGAGATTATTTACTCCTGAAAATTCTGTTGTCTCTAAATGTCACATTAAAGACTACATTAATGACGTCATAGGAACAAAGCTAACGAGTCATGAGCGTGTTTCTAATTCCCACTAAAATATCAGAACTTCTTCCTGCAGCCCGTAAAACACTGCTGAAGAGGCGTCAGTGAGAGACATTAGTTAGAAGAAAAGATGCAAAACAGATTAACGGTCCATCGTTTGTACAGCTTGTAAACACTGCAGGTTGGTGACTCATCCAGGGAAATGCATGGGTGTTCAGAAAGAGTTATTTTCCTGCCTCACATCCAAAAGTACTGCGTGACTTAGTCATCCTGGAGTTACTCACCCTAAAACCTCAATAACAAGCCCCTCCTTTCCCTGATCCAATCCTACACGGGGAGTGGGGGGGGGG
>CABHPR010155755.1:20357-64460 GCA_902168415.1 Peromyscus melanophrys | reverse complement strand
AGAAGAAGAAGAAGAAGAAGAAGAAGAAGAAGAAGAAGAAGAAGAAGAAGAAGAAGAAGAAGAAGAAGAAGAAGCAGCAGCAGCAGCAGCTGTGTGGTGGCAATGCACACCTTTAATCCCTGCACTTGGGAGGCATAGATAGGCAGATCTCTACAAGTTTGAGGCCAGCAAGTTCCAGGATAGGTTCCAAAGCTACACAGAGAAACTTTCTTGAAAAAACTAAATTTGCCAAATACAAATGTTCTGGACAATATAAATGTAATATTTACCTGATAATTGTTCTCATTATATATAGTTTTACTGTGTTAGCATTAAACCCTTTCCTTTTATTTAGACAGGAAGGGGGGAATATTGCAAGAAATTTGTACACTGTATAAAGATATGTTGTTGTGATTGGTTTAATAAAAAGCTGAATGGCCAATAGCTAGGCAAGGGAGGTTAGGCTGGAATTCTAGGCAGAGAGAGGAATCAAGGGGATGAGTCTAGGCATGTGAATTTCACAAGCCAGATGTGGAGCAAGTTGGATCATGGTATTGAGGAGAGATGAAGAGCAAAACATATATTAATAGAAATAGGTTGATTTTAGTTATAGGAGCTAGTTGGAAACAAGCCTAAGCTAAGGCTAAGCTTTCATAATTAATAAGAAGTTTCCATGTCATTGCTTGGGAGCTGGAAGTCCTTAAAGACATCTGACAACATTTTTAAGTTAAACTTGAAAAACCTAAGAAAAATATACAAGAAAATCCATCTATGCCTCTAATTGGCTAGAAAGATAATAATGATACTTGGTACAAAGGAATAATATTTCATTCTGTAAGCATTAACTTAGGTCTTTGTTATGGTAAATAATGTTCCAGGTTTTAGTTATTTGTGATGAACAAAACCAAAGTTCTGTCCTAAAAACTCAACAATTTGATAAATTAAAATAGCTTGCATGCTTACATGTGGCATGGAAGAGGAATTAGATACACATTATGCCATGTTTCCAGTACCTGATAAAATGAAAATTAGTAACTATTACATTAAAGAAATGAAAGAAGTCAAAATTATTTCCTCACAAGTATTTTTAAAAAATTAAATGGAATTTAGAATAAATTGCTCTCTTTACATTTGAGAACATTTGGTGATTAGTATGTTTGTTGGAATTATACATTATAGGATTCATTTTACTTAATATCAAATCAGTGTGCGCAGAAATGAGACCAACAACACAGTGCAAATTTCACTTCACATTAGTGAAAACATTAACATATAATAATATTATTAGAAATTTCATCAAAGAATCTCTTTTTTACTCATTTATTGAAATATAGCTCATGTACTACACTGTTGATTGTTTTCAAACATATATGTATTTTTATACTCAAGGACTTGAGCAATACCACCAAATTCTAATTTTAGGACTTTTTTGTTGCAGCACAAAGAGACCCATGTTTATTAGTCTTTACTCTTCATCTCTGGACATTCTCTCTGTCAGTGGTTCTCAACCTTCCTAATGCTGTGAGCCTATTGTGGTGACTCCACAAGTATAAAATTATTTCATTGCCACTTCATAACTGTAATTTTGCTACTGTTGTAAATTGTAATGTAAATATCTGATATGCAGGATATCTGATATGAAACCCCTGTGGAGTTTATAAACTGAGCATAGATATAACCAATCATAGCTAAACTTACTTACTAAACTTATTCATCCATTAATTCCAAGATAAAAGAAATTCCATCTACACCCTTCAGCTAAATAGTTATTGAATGAAGTAATGAACAATGAATAAATGAATGGATGTGTAGAGAACTGAATGAATAAAAAATATGTCATAAACAAAAAAAAATTTAAGGGAATTTTTTTAAAGAATATCTAATATACTTAATAAATTACAGAGTAAATGAAAAGGATTGGGCCTGTTATTTCATACAAAGTGGTTAGATGCTATACAACAGGCAACTCAGACTCAGGCTTGCCACGGAGTTGTCTTAGTTTGCAAGGTTTCAATATGATACTCTTATAAATTGCAGATAAGATTGAAGTAGGACTAACAGTAGCTTGGCATGAGCATGATAAGGTAACTAAGGAGTGCTAATGTGATTAGTTATATGAGTTTGAGAGAAATGTTAATTTCTTTTTCAAAATAGTCGCATTGAAATATCTATTGTAAAGGATTTTTCCATTTATGAAAATTTTCTGAATGTAAATTTATTATTCAATCTGAACAATGACAGTGCTGGAGGAATATTTTTTACCCTTCAGCTTTAGTTATGAATTTCTCCTATCTTGGAATTAGTGGATGGGTAAAAGGTAAAAATTATCTTATTTAGAGTGTTGGTCAGCATGAAAAATGTCACTTGTGTGTATTCTTCTATGCTGGACAATCATGAAAAAAAAAAGAGAGACTGAGAAAAGAATATCAGATTTATAAGTGTCTATTTAGAAAACAGAAAAAGGTCAATTGCCTGATAATTCACTTAGCAAAGCAAGGCAGAACTTAATCTCCTCAGTGAAGGAAGCCAGCAAGAACGAGCAAAGCTGTTCCTTCAAGAGTAAAATACCCAAGGATGGGAGGAAGAATTCACAAGGGGATGCTGAGAGGAAGTGGAGCAAGATGGAGCTGAAAACATTACAGAAGCAATTGAGTGTGTGAGTACAGAAGAGTTGGTTTCTCAGCTCCGGTCACTTGGCCAAGCTAGCACATACTTCCTATTCTACTAAAACATTGTAGTCAAGATGTTCTACAAGTTTTGAATGTAAGCCTTATTTTTACTTAAGGGTACAGTCTAAACCTAACCCTTGTAAAGCACAGTGGATATATGAAATTATGGGTGGCAGTGAATCCTTTACATATGGTATATTATCTTCTACAAATACGATAAAACATGGGGTACAGAATACTTACTGAGAAAATATATTCCATTCTACTTTGATTATCAAAAAATGACTTTAGGGCTTATAGAGCTGAATAAAAGTCTTGTAGAACTGACATATGCAAAAATGATTGATTATATAAGTGAAAATTTATGTGCAGGTATCCAAGGTTTCACTGCCTACCAAACCACCATAAAGTCTAGTAAAAGTTAACAGGTCAATAATCAAAACTTGCCACAAAAATGGGGTGTGGCTAGTTTTTAACTTGCTATTTTAACTTCCTAAGTGTATAACGCATGTCAGACTATTAAAGCTGAAACAATTTCCCATCAGGAGGTAACTTTTCACTCTCACAGATAGTAGGAGACAGCTTTTATGTTGTCTTTTGAAGTGATATTACAAGCAATGCGGTCTTCAACAGTTCCAAATGTGTATTGCAGACAGCTCTAGTGGGTAGTCTTAGGCAGTCGTCTCCTTCTCCCACCCAGCATACTCAGAATCCTTCATTTCCTTCCCTCACAGAGCTCATGTTTACAAAACTTATAGCTGTATTGATGTATCGTTCTAAGGGTAAGACTATATTTAGCTGTTTTGAACTACAGCAATCAGTTTCAGAATACAGTGGTGTCTTGAAATCGAGCACATCAGGGTCTGTGAAAACTGCTTGGAAGGAGATTATCATCATCATCATCATCATCATCATCATCATCATCATCATTATTTGTTTTTTCTCCTTTCATTTGCTTTAGCTATAGATTTGACTTTGAAAGGAATCTACCATGGAATATGAGAGAACTAACTACAGTTTTAGATATTTCTCAAGATAGTATCCCTACTCAGCTCCTAGAAAAAAATAAATATTATAGAAAAGTGTCCTGGTATCTCTTTTAAAATAGTAGTGGGAGATAACTTTAATAATTACTCATTTTCTTCTTTCAAAAGTTCAAATGAGTTTATACAAATTTAATGTATTTGTATGCCAACTGGTCAATTTCCTCTAATTTTTCCAGCACACATTTAAATTTCATAAAATTACTATTAAATCTGAATTAATCATTGTCCCCATAGTCTTGCTTCCTTCAGTGTCATAGCTATCCTTTTTTAGTGTGCCATAGAAGTCACTATTCAAATATAGCCTCTCCACAAAGATTTTCTGAAATTGGTAATTTTTTTATTGTATACAACATACAAAAATAAGTAAACAAAACAGAACATGCAGGAAAATTAGTTAGGCCCAAAGCATGTCCATCTTAATGAACTTCTATACAGTCAGAATGGCAATTCTAAAGTGATGGACCGTCTTCACATTAAATTGTATACTTTCACTCTCAAAGATAATTGCATGCACTTATCTCCCATGAAAAAACTGAAAAAAACTACAACAAAGTTAAAACAGGAAAAGCAATTTGATTTATATCCTCTTTCTGATGCCCGTGTCTATTTCAAATGTTCAGTCCTCCTTCATCACTTAATATTTACCTTTCTTCTCTCTACACAGTGTACTGCACTAACATATAATGTGTTATATGAGGAAGAGCATGCTTTTTCTTTCTGAGATTGTATGACTTAATTCATGCATTATAAATCTGTCTATGTAAATTTTGTGCTTTCACTTTTTCTGTAGAGCTGAAAAGATCTTTTGAATAATTTAATAGGAGAAATAAACACTCTAAGCAACCTCTGGTATAACAGTGTAGTCATTGTCATTCCTCGTTGTTGGTGTCCTCTTGACACGACTCCATCCCATTTGCCTTAATCTGAAATGTCCATGGTTCAGAAATTCTAAGAAATCATGTGCTGTCCAAAGAGAAGGTTTCCTTAAAGTCTTACCTTCCCCAGTTATACCAGTTTGCCCTTGCAATTTACTAAGTAGATATGCCAGACTTTGTTGACTCCCCATTAGAGGCTTTACCCTCTCTGAGGAGTGGAGGGGAGGGTGGGGGGAGGTAGGGGGTCAGTTGGAGGAGAGGAGGGAGGGGGAATCATGGTTGGTATGTAAAATAAAAAAAAAACTTTTAAATAAAAAAAAGAAAAAATACAAAAAACAATTCTTGAATTGTGAATTCAGTTCTCTTGTAAAAATAACTCTTAAATTTTTACTACTCTATATTGTTAAGATCAATCCACATGGGTCTATTTAATGAGTAACAGGGATTTATAAAGATAAAAATTGAGGAAATGTACTCACGAATACAGAACGGAGTAGACAGCTGAAGCTGTCTTCTGATCTGACCAGGAGTGAATCCACCTAGCAGTTCAATCACACCAGGAATCAGGCAGCAGGGAGAAGGGGCTTGTGACCCTTCTCCCTTATCTTTTAAGAGGTCATGTACAATGGCAAGAAGTACCTCCTCTTTTGGATCCTATAGCCCAAGGTTATTGATGGAGCAAATACCACTACATTTTCCCTTTTTGTCTAAATAAGAAGGTTCTAATCTTAATGTAAACTATGTACAATAAGAATGACTACCAAGTATTGTCCAGGAAAAACAAAGGGTAAGAACATAAACAAAGATGGAAATACAACCAACAAGAACAACATCAAACAAGAAAGACAGCTAAATGTCCAGATGTGTCCAGATCACAAGTAAATGGCAAATTACTGAGATTATTCCAAAAGCTGTCCCATCATGGTAGCAAGAATTTCCACCCAAAAACCTGAGAAGCTTTCAAAAGGGTTTCTAAAGTGGAGGCAAGAGCAGCTTCCTAGTTCATGTCACTAATGGCGGGCCATGGTACAGAGACGTGTCTCCTGGCTCACCAGGCTTCAGTGGCAACATGGCAGATTCCTGCGGTCTCTGACTGACTGGGTGGTGATACAAAGAGGCTTCTCCCAGCCTCTGCTTGCTAGCTTGGGAGCACAGCTGCAGGCTTAAGTACATAGACATATTACTTAATACTGCTTCCCAGAACTGGGAAGGTAAGTGTGACTGCTTGGTATTTGCGCCATGTTGAAAATCCAAGGGGGGTGGGGCCAGCAGCCTGGGCTGCTGCTGTTTCAGTCCTAGCTATGCTGCAGTTTAAAGTAATGATCAGAAAAGGATTACAGATACATAAAGAGACAATAAAAATAATATAAAAATTAAGCCACGTAGAGATGAAAATTACACAAGGAATCTGGATACTACATATTATTGCATTGCCTTTGGGATTTTTTAACTGCAGGAAGACACTTGATTGTAAAGGTCCAAGCCCCTTACCACTGCACCAAGGCTGTGCAAGGTGTCACATCACAGGCACCTGATTCCCAGAAGCCTGCCCATGCACCAGGGACAGATCCTGATCCCCCTGCCTGGGTGCCCCCCAAACAGTTTGAGCCAAACAACCCTCTGCCATATCCAGAGGACCTAGCCCAGTCCCATGGGGCCTCCACAGCCACCAGTCCACAGTTCATGGGCTTTCACCAGTGTGGCCCATCATTTCTGCATGTCCTCCCATCATGATCTCAAAGTGCCTCACCTGCAGAATCCCTCATCTCTCAGCAATTGGATTTCCGGAGCTCAGCCTGGTGCCTGGCTGTGGATCTCTGCATCTGTCTTCATCAGTCACTGGACAAAGGCTCTATGATGACAGTTAGGTTATTTGCTAGGCTGGTCACTAGAGTAGACTGGTCCAGGCACCCTCTGGACCACTGCTAGCAGACCAAGGTGGGGTCATCCTTGTGGATTCCTGAGAGTCTCCCCAGCACACTGCCTCTTCCTATTCCCATGATGTCCTTCTTCACAGACTTGGAAAGAACAATACTTAACTTTATATGGAAAAACAAAAAACCTAGGATAGCTAAAAGAATCCTGTATAATAAAGCAACCTCTGGAGGCATCATGATCCCTGACCTCAAGCTCTACTATAGAGCTATAGTAGTAAAAACAACTTGGCACTGGCATAAAAAACGACATGTGGACCAATGGAATCGAATTGAAGACCCTGACATTAATCTACACATCTATGAACATATGATTTTCAACAAAGAAGCCAAAACTATACCATTGGGAAAAAAAGCATCTTCAACAAATGGTGCTGGCATAACTGGATGTCAACATGCAGAAGATTGCAAGTATATCCATATCTGTCGCCATGCACAAAACTCAAGTCCAAGTGGATCAAAGACCTCAACATAAATCCAGTTACACTGAACTTGATAGAAGAGAAAGTAGGAAGTAGTCTTGAATGCATTGGCACAGGAGATCACTTCCTAAATATAACACCAGTAGCACAGACACTGAGAGCAACAATTAATGAATGGGACCACCTGAAACTGAGAAGCTTTTGTAGAGCAAAGGACATGATCAATAAAACCAAAGGACAGCCTACAGAATGGGAAAAGATCTTCACCAACCCCACATCTGACAGAGGGCTGATCTCCAAAATAAAGAACTCAAAAAGCTAGACTTCAAAATACTCAACAATCCAATTAAAAAAATGGGCTACAGAGCTTAACAGAGAATTCTCAACAGAAGAATCTCAAATGGCTGAAAGGCTTTTAAGGAATTGCTCAACATCCTTAGTCATCAGGGAAATGCAAATCAAAATAACTCTGAAATACCATCTTACTCCTGTCAGAATGGCTAAAATCAAAAACACTGAAGACAGCTTATGTTGGAGAGGATGTGGAGAAAGGGAAACACTCCTCTTCAAATTCTTAAATCTGTATTAGCTTTAGTCCATGATTTAGCAAAAGGAATTTTACAGGAGGGAAAGTATTCCAGTCCTAGGTCTGGTAACCAGGGCAAACTCTCTACAAAATCTCTCAGGAAACTAACTGAAGGCCAGGGTGACAAGTTATAATTTACCTCTTTGCAGGATTCTAGAACACATGAATGACAGGCTGTCACAGCTGAAGCTAGTATGCCATCATCTATGGATAGTGGTATTTTATTTGTACTGAATTGTGATTTTATTTGTATGTTAATAAATAAAGTTGCCTAGGGGTTAGAGCTATTAGCAAGCCATAGCGAAAGCCAAGGCGGTGGTGGTGCACGCCTTTAATCCCAGCACTTGGTAGGCAGAACTAGGTAGATCTCTGTGTGTTCAAGGATACAGCCAGCATTGGAGACACACGCCTTTAATCTCAATACCAACCATAGAAGACCTGGAGGTCTGTACAGACAAGCAGTGACGAGGCAGTCATGTGGTTGGGTTTACAACCAATGAGAAGGCAGAACAAGAAGTCTATATAAAGACAAACAAACAGGAAGTAGGTCTCTCTTTTGGGGAGGTCTCTTGTGGAGAGGTAGGACAGCAGCGGCAGGAAGGGTAAGGCGGCAGGAAGGGTAAGGTTTTTAATCTCAGCTCTTAGCAAACGCTCTGACCTCTTGGCTTTCTTCTCTGAATTGGCTCTGTATTTCTTATTTAATAAGATGGTCAGTTACATCTACGTTTTCCACAACAATAAGTTTCACTAGACATTTGGCATGCCTATGGTACTGATATTTTGATTAAGTATTATTTGATACTATTATGATTGCAAGAAATTACAATAATTGTTAATTATGTGTAAACTAAAATTGGCTAAAAGATTCCCATTTAAGTCATAAATCATTATTTCTTGTTTCTGTGGGATCTTTTCAGAATCGTAGAATTCGTGTTAGTAGATTGAGCAAAGTAAAATGAACCTTACAAATGTCATTATTATTCAGTGCTTTGTGGTTTAGGATAAACAAGGAAAGAAAGATCTTCCTCTTCTCCTTCCCACTTCCCCCTCCCTCCCTATCCCCTCTCTATTCCTCTCTCCCTCCCTCCCTTCCTTTCTCCCAAAGTTGGGTAAACTGGAAAATCTCTCCTGCTGATTTGAAACATCATCATCTGTTACGGAGAGCCCCTGAGTTTAGGAATATGTATCATTGACTCCTCTAGTTTTCAAGATTTCCACCATTTGCTTCCTTTGCTCTTCAGCACGGAGAGGGAAGAATGTAAAACTTCCTAACCTCCCCAGTAAAGCTCCTTCAATGTTTTGGTTCTCGGGAGAACCCTAATACAGAACTTGAAAATCATAAAATGATGCTACTGATGACTATATAGGTTTTCATATAATGAGCATGATGTCACTCCCTGGTGGTCTAATGGTTAGGATTCGGCGCTCTCATATAATGAGCATGAAAGCTTAAGTGTGTGTTTGTCATCTTATTTTTTTTAATTAAAAAATATTTGAGGTAACTTTTCGTATTTCATTTTGTAAGGACAAGAAGACAATTCATGTAGAGGATAGAAATACATGTGTGGTAATCAAGAATTCACAACACAATGCTTTATGCCTCAAACAGTTCCCAGGGAGCAGATTTTTCCTTTTGCTTGCTAATGATATTTTCCTCTCATTAAACACTGGTATCTCCACGTTTTGGTTTCTATTGCCCAGAGCCAAATGAATAATCCTAATTGTTGTACTGTCTCCATTTAGCTCATGAGTATTTTTGCCAAAGGTCTAGCAATACCAACAACTCATTTTATTGCATTACACCTAAAGGCAGTGTTATAATAAACAAACAAGTCATTTTCTTTAAGTGTTTCTGGATGCTCATTTAAGGAGCAAATGTGTGTAATCTAGCTTCTTCTGGAATACGTGTGTGTGTGTGTGTGTGTGTGTGTGTGTGTGTGTGTATGATATTATTCATTGGATTAGTGAGATAGCTTACTGCTCAAGGTGCTTTTCTTAAGTGTAATATAGGTAACAAATCAATATTTCCAAAATGAGAGAGAAGTATATATCACTAAGGCACTAACGTATAAAATGTGAGATGAATTCTGGAGTATGGAGACTAGAAGTAGGAATCACACTTAAGATTGGAACTCACAAACTATGATCAGAAGGTTGATGTTGCCAATATTTAGAAATATTCTATATCACTGGAATCAATGAGAAAAGCAAAGTTTTTTCTGTCAAAATGTCAGAGAAAGCCAACAGAGTTTTTGGTAACATCTTGATTCTTTCTAAATGCTGATAAAGGTTTGCTGTATATACTGACTTGGGAAGAGGAGAATTAGAAAACTGTGGCGAGGAGGCAGTGGATGAGGTAATCAGGACTAGGAAGATGTGGAAGGCAGGGTTCCAACTGTGAGAGGATGTGGTTAATAAAGAGGATGAACTGCAGGAGCGTGAGGCATCTGCTTTACAAGACGGCATTAGATACAGCATATACATTGCAATATTAAGGATTTTTATTTGTTTTAAAAATTAAAATAATTGCAATTATGAGTATACTAAATTTATATAATTGCCTTTTCTCCTTTTTCTCCTCCTCCTCCTTCTCCTCCTCCTCCTCTCACTCCTCCAAATTTTTTGCAATCCTCCTGTCTATTGGACTACTGACCTTTTCTTCTAAAGTGTGTGTGTATGTGTGTGTGTGTGTGTGTGTGTGTGTGTGTGTGTGTGTGTGTGTGTGTCCCTGAGTGCATGCTTAAGAAGCTCTAAATTAGTGAAGTCATGAGAAAATGTACATTTTTGACCTGGGCGTAAGTATGTCAAGGACCCAGTGCCTAGGACTCATTGGAAATAGCAAAGTCCTCTCTTGGGGGCAGAGCTGAGGCTCAGAGTGGTGCCAAAACCTTTCTCGGGTCTATATGTGGATGCTGATAATAAGATTAGAAAATGTTCACCATAGCTTTCACTACCATCTTCAAGATATTTATGGCCCAACGACTGCTCCAAAACAGGGGCTATTCCTACACAAATTAGCCTATCTGGCCTCCTTACTCTGATGTATATACCAACTCAGTCTCCTTGTTTTTCTGTATCTAACTCCCCTTTCTTACCAGCTGTACATAAGAACCCCGTCCCTTTGTTCAACTCTGTATGATAAACCTGCTGAGCTTCCAGAGTTCTGGGGTTTCTGTATAAACTGTTAACATGGCAATGGCTAAGGGGAAAGATTTTTATTTTAGATTTGAGGGAGAAAACAGCCAGGGGCATCTGGAAAGTCAAGAGCATGGAGAGAAAGAAGTAGAGTGAACATGGCCAACAGATTGGGCCTGGCCAGGTGAGAAGCAGGAGCCGAATGGAGGGAGGGAGGGGAGGGAGAGAGGATGACAAAAAGAGACCCAAGAGAACCAAGAAAAAGCTAGAATGATAGGGAGAAATGAGTAGCTGCTGCGGGCAGGAAGTTCCTAAGCTGGTGGAAGTTTAAGGTAAGGGAGCAGGGGCTGAGAAGAGCCAGGATGCCTACATAAACTCTGTAACAGGCACTTGTGACACT
This sequence comes from Peromyscus melanophrys, assembly GCA_902168415.1. Taxonomy (NCBI): domain Eukaryota; kingdom Metazoa; phylum Chordata; class Mammalia; order Rodentia; family Cricetidae; genus Peromyscus; species Peromyscus melanophrys. The sequence continues at coordinate 53,414 of CABHPR010155755.1, read as the reverse complement.
GAGGGAGCCTGGAGGCCTGCATGTGCTTTGGTATGCTAATAGAGACTACAGATAGACATTTGTCCTTTTCACCATTGATAGGAGAAAGGACTCCTTTGGTAAGAAGAACCAACTTTATAAATTCTCGAGGAATACCGGCTTTTGTCCAGCCACCAGATTTGGGGGAAACGGAGTTTACTTAGGACCAGATTTTTTTTTTTTTTTTTTCAATCAGAGAGCCTAGTTCATCTGGTGCCAGTCTTTCCAGTTTGACTACATCTGGAGTCCACTAAAATCAAAAAGACAGGCACTCATGTGAGGCATTTTCTTACTCAGAATATTTAGTGCAGAAAGACTCACCTTTAAGCTGGGCCACATTTTCTTGTGGCAGAGGAGATGAAGGGACATAGAAGAAGGAGATGACATTTAGCTTTCTTGTTCTCACTCTCACTGGCAACTCTCATTCCTATTACTGTCAACTTCTTCAGGATTCTTTGTCTGAGGACCCGAAGCTCTCCAGAAACCCTCCTGGAGTTCAGCACCAGATTGGGACTGCTGAGACAGCAAGCCTCTTGTCCTGACCATCTACTATATTATTGGATTCCCTGTCATGAAACAGCTTTTACTGGTCTCCCTGGACCACATCCTGTAACCATGCTAGTAAGTCCCCTTATAATATGACATATATCTCAACTGTCTAATTGAACATTTGAACATTGGACCCAATCTGTTGGAATGAATTCATGCCTAGTACTGTAAAACTAGACAACTATTTATTGCCTAGAAAGGTCATAAATGTAAGAGGAGAGCCTATTATTGCCATTTGCCTAAATAAATATAGCTCCCAATTTGATCTTAGTATTTGTATACCACCCTATAAATATAACTTATTTTTGTACCAACAAGTACTATAGCTTTCATTCCTCATCAAAGTACCTTGTTTGAGCAGGCTACCACAGAGATCCACAAACAATCTTCATTCAGCAAGCCCAGCCTACCACATAGATCCACAACAGTCTTTTTTGAGCAGGCCCAACCTACCACATAGATCCATAAATAATGTTCTTCTTTGAGCAGGCTCAGGCTACCACAGAGATTCTGGGGGAAATGTACAAATATAGTGACCAGCTCTGGGTCACTCAGGACCAACTGCTACTTTACATCACATGACTTCTATCTAAAGTTCAGCAAGTATCATAGAACAAAGACTGTAAAAGCCAATGGATTAAGGCATTTGCTCTAAGATTATATCCTTTAGATATGACAGTGATGGTGAACCTATGAATTATCAACAATTTACTAGAAAGAAACTTACTTAAAAATTGTGATTTTTGGCAGGGGTCAGGTTCTAGGCAGTACTTTCACATTTTCAACAATAGTCCCTACATCCTTCCTATATAGATAAGATAGATCAATCCTGACTCAAGTACACATAAAATTTATGTTATTTAAGTAAGAAGTTATATCATGTACTTAATATTTCTTTAAAAGAGCCTTCCTATAAATAGTAAGCAAAACTTGAATAATGTGAGTTTCATAGATTCTACTTTAATGTAGTTGGATATACCAGTTACTGTAAGAACTATATATATATATATACATATGTAAAAATACAATTACATCACTCTCCTTCCTTTTCTTCCCACCAGGTCTTCCTATGTCCCCTATTTCTCTAGTCCTCCCTAAGACCCTACTCTCATATTTTAATAGTTTCTTTTCTTTGATTATTATTTATACAAACATAGAACCCCCCAAAAAACTTCTGAGTTCATTTTTGTAGTTTGTGTGTATACGGCCTCCATACACTCATGGAGAGTGACATTATTTGAAAGAATTAGGACATGTGCCCTTTTTGGAGTAGGTGTGGTCTTGTTGGAGGAAGTGTGTCACTGGGCATGGGCTTTGGGATTTCAGAAGACATCCAAGCCAGGCCTAGTATCTCTTTCTGCTGCCTGTGGATCCAGAGGTAGAACTCTCAGCTACCTTTTTAGCACCATGTCTGCCTGTGTTCCACCATTCTTCCTGCATGACCATAATGGAATAAACTTCTGAAACTATAAGCTAGCCTCGAATAAATGTTTTCCTTTATAAGGGATGCTGTGGTCATAGTGTCTCTTCACAGCAACAGAACACTGAGTAAGACAGTGAGTAGCAAAACTCTTGTCTTTGAAGTTTAAAAAAAACATTTAAAAAATAGATTTAGAATTTTAAAAATGTTTCCATTAGAATCTTCTTTAAGATTTATATTCAAATTTCAATGATTCCAAGCTTTAACAATGATTTTACATCTCTCAAAGCATATATATATTTTAAACTAAATTAAATTCTCTATTACTAAAAAGTCATGGCTCCAAAAGATGCGTGATTATACAGATAGCAAATGTCTTAAGCCTTAAAAAATAGATCATAAAAATTTTCATTTAAAAATTCTCCAGATGTAAATTACAGACTGAAATTCCAGACAGGTTGTGATTAGGTCACAACTACTGGATTTTTTGTATTTCAAACAATGTATTGGCTGAAAACAGCACCTTATGAAGGAGGCTTATAATTGTATTTTATCATTCACAAAGCAACTTGGTATCAGCATTTAGAAAATATGTTTTCTTCTTTCTAGCTAATAATAAATCCTTTAAAGTTTTATCAGATACATTAACAGCAGCCTGGAGGATACAACTATAAAATTAATTGAAAGTGATTCCTTGATTCATATATTTTCAGTGTTCACAAAATGTCTCTTCATGTTTCCCCTCTATTGTTAAATAGTTTCCCATTTTCCTCACGGAAGATATGATTTTTATAGGTTATTTGGGCATGTTTGTACATGTGTTTTTCTGGCTTGTATCTGTTATTTCATCACTCCATTATGTGCCTGTCATAATCAAACTCATTTCTTACCACTATACTGAAGCTGAACCCTTCAGTTAATATTTTCCTGTGTTCAATATTTCTAGTTATTCCCTATATGAATATTTTATGCAATATTAATGTGGTTGGCCTAAAACAAACGACATCTGAAAATCTAAATGATAGAAACATTCTACAAGGTGGAGTGGTAACTTAACCATGTGGATCTGCCTTTCCCAGTTTTCATGATCTATAGAGAAGGCTTTGATGTTCTTTGAAATGAGATTGAGTACTGGAGGTGAAGCTCCATAAGACAGAATACAGCTCATGCTTTAGTTAGCTCAAAAATCATCAAAGCCCCAAGGTTCCAAAGTAAAACAAAATACAATCTACTTGGAAAGGAACACCCTTAAGGAGCAGACACCAACATTTACAAAAGGCACATACTAAAATGTTAATCTGAGAGACTAAGGTCTAAGCTAGAAGTAGAAGATGAAATCAAGGTATCTTTGAAATAGTTGAAAATATATGGAAAAGAGATATAAGTTTTAATATAAAGTGAATGTTTTAATATAAAGACTCAGAAAATGATTTTAATAATTGTCAAATGACATCCTATCATAGTATCAGATGTCACCTGTATCAAACTATAAAATGCTTTTTCACTCATATTCACTAGAGGGGTTGTAAAGTTTTACATACTTCAAAGATCTACAAACCATATTCATGCTATTCACTGATAATTTTCAGTTAGTGACTAGAAGCAAACAATAAATGAGCAATGTCTGACTTTGTGTAGGCATCCAGACACTATGCATATTGCAAATATCTTAGGATAGAGGTCAAATATATGAATACAATATATATTTTGTTGTAATAATTCAAAGAAAATGACAAAATGTAGAATATACTACAAAATTGAGTATATTAATACAAAAAAGCTCAAAACAACAACTTTGACCATTGGGAATATAGCTCAACTTGTAGAGTGCTTGCCCAGCATGCGTAAGGCACTGTGTTTGATCTCTACCGTCATATAAATAAGGCATGATGGATCACACCCTTAATCCTGCTATTTAGGTGGTAGAAGTAAGAGGATCAGACGGTCAAGGTAATCCATGGCTACACAGTGTTTTCAAAATTAGGCTGCGCTACAAATGATGCACACTGTCCCCTTCAAAAGGGCTCCAAGCTGAGACAATCCTATTAGTGCTTTGCAATATGACTTAAAAATGTAGTTTGGCATCCTAACTGAGGAGAGGGAGGGAGTTCATACAGAAGGAGAATTAAGGAAGGAAGAAGACCACCTAGATTATTTGATAAAGCCTCAAGGAATCATATTATTTTATATTTACCTAAAATTTACATTAACATTCATACAGACACACACACACACACACACACACACACACACACACACACACACATATATATATCTTAGCAAAGTTATTCAATTTGGGCTGACAACACTCCCCTCAAGAACCATAGACTAACAAAAACCCTAGTAGCAGTCATGAGAAACTTTCTTCCAACTGGTTGTTCTGAGTTATTCAAGTGACCCCCAAACAACACAACCTATTACAATTGCCTTTGGATGCTTCTCAGAGGTTGAAAGTAAGCTCCTGTTGTTGAAGACTTCCCACACTTATGACAAAGGACACAGATTACTCTTTCTGGACCCACACTGAAAGCCTCCTTTCTGCTGTCTAGCTTCAACACTACGTGAATGTACTATGTAAGCTGCCAAGGGAAGGGAAATAATTTGTAATTCTAGCCATCTGTGACACCTATGAACATCAACAAGACCATAAAGGCTGGAAAGGATCAATAGTGGCGGCACCTTGCCTAAGGTAGCTTGATCTCACTCAATAGCCTAGGTAACTCTCAGACTTGCAATCTCCCTGCCTCTTGAGTAGGGATAATTAAACCTGCTTTACACCTATCTTTTAAAATTTAATTTTTTTTCAAATATTAATTATAAAAATGATTAACAGGACTGTTCTTTATAAAAAACATTGGCTATAACAATCAGATTATTTTTTGTGATTGATAGGGAATAAAGAGCTGCTAATAAGGGTTAATACAGCCCTGCTAATTCAGATATAATCCCCAAGACATTTGTCATACTTTAAATTCTTAATAGTTTTACCTACATTTAAAACGTGAAGAAAATAGGCATGTTTGCATAAGAATAAGTGACTTTAATAGTGACTGCCATCATGATAGTTACATTTTCTAATGTTACTTGAAAGCATACCTAATAAATGACAAATAGATTTTCAGATCTAGTCATCATTGAACAACAAGGTCAAAAGTACTTAGATACTGTCATTTTACTTCTATTTATACCCAGGTCTCACAGGAAAATCAGGAAGACCCATTTCTCAGCTTCTATTACAACAAAATTGGAAAGTGACTATTTCCAGGCGCTTGCATAAGCTTGGCTTATTCTAAACCAATCACACAAAATCCACTCCTAACCCCACAAACCCCCATAGAATCATGACCTCCAGAACTTCGCAAAGCCTTATAGAGTTAAACTGATCTGGGTAACAGGCACAGTCACAGAACTGATGTCACTATTTTGAAGAAGGTTCACTTTGAGGAACTTCTCTAGAAAAGATATTTTATTTGAATTATTTTTTTCATTTTACATACCAACCCATGTTCCCACTCGTTCCCCTTCTCCCATTCCTCCTCATCTTTCCGCTAGCCCACTCTCTTCCCCTCCTCATAGGGAGTAAGGCCTCCCTTGCGTAGTCAACACAGGCTGGCACACCAAGTTGGAGAAGGACCAAGCTCCTCCCCCTTGCATGACTGCTGAGTAAGGCACTGTAAAATAGGAAATGGGCTCTAAAAATCCAGTTTGTATACCTGGGATAAGTCCTGGTCTCATTGCCAGGGGACCCACAAACATATCAAGCCACATAACTGTCACCCGCATTCAGAAGGCCTAGTGCTGTCCCATGCAGGCTCCCCAGAACTTTAAGTGTTTGAAGAAATAAAATGAAAAAGATATCAGAAAATGGAAAGATCTCCCATGCTCTTGGATAGGCAGGATCAATATAGTAAAAATGGCAATCACACCAAAAGCAATCTACAGATACAGTGCAATCCCCATCAAAATCCAACACAATTCTTCACAGACCTTGAAGGAACAATACTCAACTATGGAAAAACAAAAGGGGAAATAGATGAATCTCTGTGAGTAAACTAGGGGTGAGAGGTACCAATGAAGGGAAAGGGAATGGGGATGAGAACATAAGGGAATAGGATGGTGCAGCTGGAACAGGGATGGAGTGGGAAAGCAATGAAAGAGATACCATGATAGAGGGAGACATCACAGGGATAGGGAAAACTTGGTGCAAGGGAAATTCTCAGAAATCCACAAGGATGACCCAGCTGAGACTATTAGCAATAATGGAGAGGGTACCTGAACTGGCTTATCCCAGTAATCAAATCAATGAATACCCTAACTGTCATAGAGACTTCATCCAGTAACTGATGGAAGCAGATGCAAAGATCCACAGCCAAGCACCAGACCAAGCTCCAGGAGTCCAGTAGAAGAGAGATGAAGGATTCTATGAGCAAAGGGCATCAAGATCATGATGGGGAAACCTACAGAAACAATCAAACCAAGCTCGTGGGAACTCATGAACTTTAGACCAACAGCTGTGGAGCCTCTGTGGGACTGGACTAAGCCCTCTGCATTTGGGCAACAGTTGTATAGCTTAATCTGCTTAAGGGACTTTTTGGCAATAGGATCAGGATCCATCTCTGGTGCATGAGCTAGCTTTTTGGAGTTTACTGTCTATGGTGGGACATCTTGCACAGCCTTGATGCAAGGGGAGGCGCTTGAACCAGCCTCAACTGAATGTACCAGGCTCTGCTGACTCCCCATGGGAGGCCTCACATTGTCAAAGGAGGGAATGCAGGGTGGCTTGTGCAGGAGGAAGGAAGAAAGGAGGATCAGTGGTTGGTATGTAAAATGAATAAAAAATTTCTTAATTAAAAAAATGAAAAACAAAAAACCCAGGGTAGCCAAAATAATCCTATACAATAAAGGAACTCACGGAGGCATCATCGTGCCTTACTTCAAGCTTTACTGTAGAGCTATTGTAATAAAAACAGCTTGGTATTGGCATAAAAACAGACACATTGATCAATGAAATCATATCAAAAACCCTGACATTAATCCACACACCTAAGAACACCTGATTTTTTATAAAGAAACCAAAATTATACAATGGAAAAAACAAAGCATCTTCAACAAATGGTGCTGGCATAACTAGATATTTACATGTAGAAGAATGCAAATAGATCCATATCTATCACCATACACAAAACTCAAGTCCAAGTGGATCAAAGTCCTCAACATAAATCCAGTTACACTGAACCTCATAGAAGAGAACGTGGGAAGTAGTCTTGAACGCATTGGCACAGGAGGCCACTTCCTAAATATAACACCAGTAGTACAAACACTGAGAGCAACAATCAATAAATGGGACCTTCTGAAACTGAGGAAAGATATTTTAAATGACTTGTTTTCTACAAAAGAAAAAGGCATGCTGCTTGCACTGCTGAAATTTGGGATTATTTATTTCATCACAAGACAGGTAGATATTGCCTCACCAGACAAGCGTTGTAGTATTGAGAAATCATGAGTATGTTTCATGTGGCATGGCACTAAAGGTCAACACATGAGGCTAAACTATGCAAACCTTGCTCTCCATATCTTTTCTACTCGTCAATAACCTGTTGAGTAGGTTTTAAATGATAATTTCATTCTTCCAGAAAGCGTATACTAAGAAATGATTGATTCTGTGGTCCTTGTTATATAATCAGTTTTTAATCATACTTTCATTGTCAAGGTGAAAGAGGAAGGTTTTCATCTTTCCCACTTTTAACTAAATGATTAAACACCAGCAGAGTCATAATGCCTTGGAAGTGACAGAGTCATCATAATATGCACTGACAGTACATCCATTTCAGGGTCATATTTCTATCACTTTAACAAGTAACTGAAAGCCATGAGAAAATTCATATTGTGCTTCCAACTAATAAGTATGTGAACTTCATAGAGATTTCATTAAGGCAGCTCTCTTGCAAGAAGCACAAAAGATATGAATATGCATATTCCTCTATAGATCTCACCATGCAGGGATATGTTAAATTTAAACAGCTAAGTCCAATAAAATTGCAATGTATCCCTTAGCAATAATTGGATACATTTACAATGATTAGGTAAGTGAGGCATTATCTACATAAATAACTCAGTTCTGCTAGTCTTTGTAAACAATTCAATATTATTTGAAATGCTATGAGAATTGTACTTATAAAACCATCAGCATAAACATTTCTGTTTGATTATGCTTTAAAACATTTGGTTGTATCCTCAACATGTCTTAGCATAAATTGACTGCTTTTTTTTTCCTGTTAGTATTGGGATGTTCTATATTAAACAGTATTAGACTCATTGTGAAATGAGCCAATTAAAGAATAAAAAGAGAAAATTTATGGAGCATGAGATTTGCAATTTGGAGGATGCAATCCAAGTAGAGTGACATCATTGGTTTGGACCTACATTGAGGGTAACATCTAAGTGAGGATATATATCAGGGCCAAAGGTTGTGTCATCTTGAGTCAGGAAGGTAGGGGGAGAAAAAAATTGAAGGTGATGGTAAAGTTCTACAGATTCTTTTATGGAAAGACTTCCAATGATCTGAAGAACCAAGGCCCCTCCATCTTGTAAGCCTCTCCATTTTGCAACAGGTGTTAGGTTTTGAGTTCTCAGTATTGCTGACATAAATTCCAGGACCCAGAAAGAACAAAGTCAGAATGTTAGGAATGGCCATCCAGCCATCTGGTAGCAACTGATTAACCACAGAATGTCCCAATTCAGAGACAGCTCAGGATAAGGGTTTAAAAATAACTGAGGTTAAACTGAACATGAGATATCAGCAGAATTCTGGAAAGTCCCTAAGTCAATCAGATTTGTACCCATACTGAAACCCCCCTAATGTGGTAACCTTATGGTTTTTGCCTTTAAAAAGCGTGCACACTCAGGGAAGAGCACCCCCTCTAGCCTCTGCTGCGTCGGTGTGTTGACAAGGTCCCTGCTCCAATAAATCTTGTATTTTCATTTCGGTGAGTTCGTGTCTCTAGTAGTCTCTTTGGGGGGTCTCTCGACTTGGGCACAACAGATCTAGTACCTCTTATAATGCCCTACCTTTTGAAATGTTTATAGTATTTTCAAACACCCCTGTCCTGGGAACTAAGCTCTTACAAATGGATTTGTGAAGACAATTATCCATGTTATTGTAGCACACACATTCACAAACATACACTTCCAAAATATTTTATGTAATGTCATGAAAAAATTTTATGCTAGATAGAAGTGTATTCATCACTGATGAAAAAGGAGGAGAGGGATAAAGATATTGCAAAGTAGTCTTGTATAATGTTTTCAAGCCAAGATTTCTGAATCTTTAGTCCTTCATTAATGTACTAGTGGGTTTTTTTATGCAAAGATGTAAAGATCTGTCTTCATCTCTACTACTTGAAAACCTAAGTTTAAGAAGGGTTTTACTATGGGACATGAAAAAACACATTTATTTTGTCCTGGGTTCAATGTTCTTGAAAAAGAATTACAAAGCTGTATTAGAGAAATGGTATATATTGATTAACTAATTAATCAAATTTATTGCAAATCTGTCTATTTAAATACTAATTCCTTCACTTTCATGAGAAATGTACATTAAATGTCAATAAAAGTGGAGTAGAAATATAGATACATATACACATAGAAAGAAAGAGAATATAAATATGTAATTTGTGGGGGAAACATAGAGTTCCTCTATTTATGTTTTCTTTGTTTGAAAGAAGGCCTTTCTTATCCTAGGCTGGCCTTAAACTCACTGTGTGGCATTGGATGACTTTGAACTACCCTGGCTTCCATTTGCCCAATGCTGGATTATGTGTGTATAGCACCATACCAGGTTTGTGTGAATCTGAGCCTCAAAGGCATAACGTTGTGCAGGAAAGCACTGGACCAACTGAGCTGCTCCCTACTCCCTGGGCAGAAACAAAGTTCTAACACATTGCTCTTTCCTTAGTACCTGGCAATTCCTGGGAACTTATGAGGCCCAACGAAACTCATAGCAAGTACATACTCAAAGCTTTGTTTGTATTAGGTGTTGTCCAATATGCCAGAATGAAACAAGATTATATAATTTAATAAGAAGAAATCCTATGGTGAATATTATAATGCTCACATCTTACAAATAGATTAATTTAGGTGATTTTCCTGAGGTCATATATTAAGTACAATATGAAAGTTTAAATGTTCAAAGGTAAGAATCTAGGAAATCATTCTCCAGGGTGATGTCTGAATCACTTTCCTAGAGCAGCTCTTAAATAAATCAAATTCCTTTCTCTATTCTGAACTTGAAGGCAGATGAATAGCATTGGTATCAACATGTACAGTATAAAAAATATGGCTGGTGGAGAGAGTGACTTGTGGACAGCAGAAACAAATGTCCATTCTGATGGTGGCTCAATCTCCTTGATATACTAGGTCTCAGATATGAAGTGCTTGTAAAGTAAGCCAGTGCAGTTTGTAATGGGTGATGGGAGTTGTCAGACAAATGTAAAAAGACAGGATGAAAGGACTGTTCCTCCTGAGGTTCTGCCTGTAACTAGGTGGAATGGGAGGAGGAGACCAGGACGGAATCTCTATTGGATTTTATACCACAAAGAAAGCAGAAGTAAGAAAGATGGAATCCCCTGGCATAGCTAATAAATCATTTACAAAAAAAGAAAAAGAAAGAAAGAAAGAAAGAAAGAAAGAAAGAAAGAAAGAAAGAAAGAAAAAGAAAGCACTGATAAAGATTTTAAAGACTCCAGTCTGTTTTTCTATATGTTTACATTTAAAGATATTTAGACTCAGAATTCACTGCAAAATAGTAAAAAATGATAAACAACAGTGAACTAAACTAGTTCTGAATATTCAATATTCTGAATGTTGAAAACACTGACTGGTGCACAGCGAGATGGCTCAGCTGGAAGAGGTGCTTGTTGTCAAGCTGAGGACCAGAGGTCCATCCTCAGAACCCACAAAGTAAGGGAGAGAACCAACTCCTTCCTATTGTCCTCTGACCTCCACGCATGTGTGTGAATGTTCATATATGCACACACACGCCTTCCCAACCACATAAGGAATGAACCAGGAGTTAAAAACCTTAACAACAAAATCAGTTACCACAACAAAGGCATTAACCATGCTATGTGATGCTAAGCAAGCTGCAGAGTGGATCTGGGTGTCAGTAGTCCTTCCACTCACACCCTGTCCTCCTTCGTCTCCTTCAATCTTGAATTACTAATAACCAAAGGTTTAAGCAGAAGGTGAGAAAGGGGACGGGGGAAGATTGAAGAAAGGAAGTGGTAACCCAAAGGAAAGATTTATGAACAAGCCTGTGAAAACTTTTTTTTTTTTTAACAAAAGTGTAATTTTTAAAAAGGAGTCTGAATAGAAATATTCTGCATTGGTGAACAGTGCTGTTCCTAGAAGATTTTGGTTTTAAATGAAAAGTATCAGGGCCAGGCATATTATACCTTTTTGTTGGTCAAGGTGGGGGAAAAGAAACATCAAGAACAATACAGACTATTACCATTACTGTGGGTGTCCACCATCAGCTCCAGGTTGACCTTGTTGCTAAAGACACCCCATAATTTCATCACTGGACCTAGGCAAATCAATGTTCAATAGATCAGGAAACTCTCTCCTTGCTGTCTAGCTTTCACAGTGCTGGTATGTCCCATTTGAGCTACTGGGAGAGAAAGAAGATCAAAAAAGGTCTTACCCAGCTCTGGATCTTGCATGCTACAACACTATCCTAGGAACAACGTTCTAATTCTAGTTGTAACTACTGGTGCAAAAGCGGAAAGGGTGTTTTGGGGAGTACCTAACTACTATCTTGATTGGGTTGAAGGTATGGTCCACAAGGAAATTTCACATTTAGTACTGAGAACTTGAACAAAATTCCTTGACCAGGGAGATCATAGGCTTTAGGGAGAGCCAGTAAGGGGAAGAAGTTCTATTGCTGTTTGGCTAACTGGTAAAGTTGCTAAACTGTCTTCTTAGTATTCATGCTTATATCCATAGACTTTTGCAGCTCTCAACCTTTCATTGCAGTGGAATAGTGGTTATAATGCACCAAAACCTAATAGTTCAAGGTGCTGGAAATAAGCAACCATGAGTACTCATCCCTAAATGGAAAATCCTTATGAATCTCCCCTCCACTCCGAAAACTCATAGAACATCAAGGAAGAAGAGTCAGAAAAAAAGAATTGGAAGATGGAGGGGTGTTAGTTGCAATGGATGTTGAATAAAATATCCCACAGCAGCTGTGGTTACCTGCTCAAAGTATTGATAAGACTAACCAGTTAAAAATACTAGCATGAGTGAGAAGGGTCTAATAAGACTCCACTCCTAGCTGGAATAGCTTTTGGTAGCTGTGGCTGCTGGGGGAGGAAGTTTAATTTTCCTTTGTGGGTGAGGTAAGTTGCCACACAACTATCTGCACGTGCAAAGTGCTTTCAAGCTTTCTTTCTTTTCTTTCCTTTTTTCTTTTTCTTTTTGGAATCAGTAGGTTAAAATAAATAAATAAGACATGAAAATAGGAAAGATATGTGTTTGGTGAGCTCAAGGGAGAAATGGACAGATTTAGTGGGGGCTAGATATGTTCATTATAACTTGAATACATGTACAAAATTTTCAAAGAGTAAATGAAACATATTATTAAATAACAATGACTGAGAATACCATGGTCAAAATATCACTAGAACTATTCCTTAGTATTATAATAATAAAAAATGTTTAGTTTATATAATAATTTATATGAATACACTATTACATTGATACAAACAAATAATTTTATGAAAGCATATATGTGCAATACATTGTATAGTGTTTGCATTTTAATGCATGCCCTTATCTATGGTTAGTATCTCAGAAATTAAGAGACAATGTGAATTAAGATGAGAAAGTCAGATCTTTGTGGAGCTGAACACAACAAAAGAGTGATTTGCACTAGGAAAGTGTAAGATGAAATCATAGTGGCTGCATGGCCAGAGCAAATAAATAGAGCAACATCCAATTTAGTCATCAGAAGGGAAGACAGACTTTTCTGTGTAATTAATAGTCACATGTTGAGTACTTCTATGCACAGTTTAACCTTTATAAGGTGTTACCCTTGCTATTCTTGTTTATTTTACTACTGTAGGAGAAGAAAGTTCACTACCATTCCTTAGCTTTCATGGGGTCACACCTGACAATCCCAGAAATGAAGGTAGATTAATGAGAGGAAAGCATAACAAATACACTTAGTCAATATCTTATGCTAGAATTCAGAAATGAAGAGCAACAGACTCAGGAAAAAGGGGTCTTTTTTATGCTTAGTATTGATGAAGAATAATCAGACACATAAAAATTGTAAGTGCCTGGAAGGATTTGACCTAATGGCATCAGGGTGAAGAAAGCGAGATCCCAGAAGACTTGCAAAGGTTTTACATGATGTCACTGTGCAGAACACCTTCCTCTCAGTCAGGACCTGCTGCAGTGAGTCTCCAAGGGAGAAAGAAGAGAGCTGACCTTTCTGCTTTCTTGGTTTGCTTTTGCAGAAAGTAGTTTTAGTTTCTATGCTCTACCTTAAAGAAGAGAACTTTAGTCTCTGTGTCTCACTTTAAAGGATGAAGAGGGGAAGGAAACGGGTGTGCAGGGCAGGAGGATGCCGGGGAGACTGCTTGTAAGGTCTTTGCAATCTTTAATTCCAAGCACTTAGAATGACAAAACATCATAGTATCGTGTTCTGATTTCCAATGTGATGTTATTCAGGTACATTAGTAGGTAACTAGAGAGTAAATAATAACAAATAAGTCATGGTTGAATTTCAAGTACTAAAATCACTCCAAGACATCAGTCACACCTAATTATGTAGATTTCTCCATTATCTTTATGTTAATTGCAATAGAGTTTGGGCAGAAGTAAATTATCAAAAATTTGAACAAAAAGAAATGACTAGTTTCCTATACCTGGATGGTAAAGATCACCTACACAGCCTCTACCTTTAACACTTTTAGATAGACATAAAAAATTAAAGAAAATGGGAATTTCCTACTACTTCTAATTTTATATGTCATGGGAAGAAAACGAAGATTATGATTTTGATTTCATGGACATATTCCACTGTAACCAGAATCTCTCCTTGTATTCCTCTCTGACTCTGAGTCCTTGTTATCTCCTTTGAAAGAATTCAGATGAGTCACACAGTGAGTGAGTGAGGAAGACAAGTAGGTACAGACTCTGGTGGCACATTCTCAAGTGGTGAGAGTAAACAGTGACCAAAGGGACCATTGTAAAGCAGTGCTTTCTCACTCCTTAAGACTGTTGAGTTGATCTATATTTGAGGAGTTCTTTGTATAATTCTGAGTCTCTGGAGCAGGCACCTTTCCCTGAGAGCACTACCTTGTCAAGGCTTATTTGGATTACTTATTCCAGGAGGGGACATGCTATGTCCTTGATCTTTACCAGAAAGCCTTTAGCTAAACTGAGATCTTCTGATATTCAAGGCTAATTAGAATGTTATATTTCCATCTAGTAGTAGTGGTTCTTAACCTTCCTAATGCTGTGACCATTTAATAAAGTTCCTCATGCTGTGGTGACACCCAACCATAAAATTATTTTGTTGCTACTCCATAACTGTAATTTTGTTACTGTTATGAAGTGGAATGTAAATATCTGATATACAGGATATCTGATATACATCCTCAAAGGGGTCGCAACCTATGGGTGGAGAACACATGTGCTGGAAGGAGGACTCAGGTTCTGTTGTGTTGTCTGGTTGTCAGAATTCCACTGTTTCAGTTCCTGGGTTTACAAACTGCTGATTATTGTGTATATGTGGGTTGGGGGGTGGTTCTTCCTTAATAAACTTCAAGATGATTAATATATCCTTGGTTGCTAGACACCAAAGTCTTTGGAATATTTCATGCTTGGGTCTGCAAGATAGCTCAGCAAGTGAGTAATGGTTCTTCCTGTTTCCAAGCCCTATGACCTGAGTTCAATCCCTGGGCTCCACATGGTAGAAGAGGACAACTGATCCTATCAGTGGTTCTCTGACCTCAACACAGATGCAGTAGTACCTGTATTCCCCCCAAATAAATATATGTACAAAAATTAAATGCATCTTAAAATTGCTAATATTAATTATTTTTACTTAGATATAATTAGCTCTCTTGATAAAAAATGCCAATAGAATTTTATTTCATGAAAACTTTTCTTAAGTATTTTTCTAGAAACAATGAAAACTTGCTTATTGATAAAACATAGTAGCCTTTGTGATATAATTTTATGTGAAGCATGAAATAGCATTTGGACCTACTTACTATTATATTACTCTTAAAATCATCAGAAATAAAAAGTTGAGTTTCATACTCTGTTTTTTTAGGAATTCCAGCTTGGGCATGCTGCCACATGCATCTTTACTCATCTTCTTGTGCTAAGGAATTAATTATAAGTGTTTGAGCTAAATCCATAAATCATGAAGGGGTAAGAACTGTAGTTTCCTTTGATATTCTCCTTAAGTGAATGCAATCTCAATGGCAGCTGATATTCCCTACATTGCTATTGTAAATGGTTATTACATTTGAACTCTGAAGACTTAGAAGCAATTTGTATTCTCTGATGGGATTTTGCCTTTGAAATGCCCTACCCTCTGTTATCTAAATGGAATGTCAATGTTGAACTTCTAGTTCAGTCTCATTGAGAAAAAAAAAATAACAGAACAAATGTATGTTTCATAGTTTCAAAGCAATATGTTTTTAAACTTCTTGCACATACCCCAAAATACATAGCACTTACATGCATTTGTGTAAAACAGTATAGAACTCAGTGTTAGGGATGTTAGGGATAATTTTCCTGATTTTATCCTATAATTTATATTGCTGTTACCTACTTTTCTCTGTTTCTTTATACATTCCTCCCATTTGTTTTTACTTTATAGCTCTATTTATATAGTTGTGAAGAGAGGCTGAGCAATCATGAATCATTGTAAAAGAGAAAATATCCACTAGTGATATTCACTCTGAATAAATATGTAGGCTCATCATGTTTACTGCACAACTCACATCACACCTGTTATTTGTACAAGACTTGCACACCATCAAGCCTGCCATTACGCATGAGGGCTGAGCTCATCATGCTCCACTCCTCAGTGAGGACCTATTAGTGGTTCAGAGCTGCTAGAAGAGAGACAATCATTCCTTTCTAGATATTTTTCAATTAGCCATTGATAGACTTCCCATCTTCCAGTAGATGGTCCCACAGCAATGCACATATGCCTGGGCAGTACTAACAGAAACTTAGTAGATTATTTTAAAAGGATATATATATATATATATATATATATATATATATATATATATATATAGAGAGAGAGAGAGAGAGAGAGAGAGAGAGAGAGAGGCAGACAGACAAAGAGAGGAGAGGAAACAGAGTGACAGGACATAAATTTGTGAGAGTCCAGATGTAGATGCCAGGAAAAAGGGTAGGTATGACTATATTTCATGGTGCATATATATTAAATTCTCAGATATTAAATAAACATTTTAAATGTCTAAATATGCCTAAACAATTATGATTCCTGTGTTAAATAAATGAAGAACAATAGTTTTTGTTCTTTTTAACTTCTGAGCAGACGAATGCAATGTTTGATTTAACTGTGAAGATAATTTGCATGTGTCATTCTTCACACATCAGAAATAAGCCATCTGGAAGAAATATTTGCAATGAAAATAATCATTCCCTTCTTTGACAGTAAATATTTTTCCAACACTAACTACTATTTTATTGAAGCTGAAACATTCATATTTAAAAGATACATAGGCATATTACAGGAGAAGATTCAGGTCATCCTATAGTAGAACTCCTTTTCCCCCTAAACTTGTCCTGTAAATTCTTGTTTTATCACCTGGACTAAAGAAAAAAGTCATTAAGTCAATTATTTATCTAAGATATTTACATTTCAAATAAGAAAACACAGAGATGAAAATTTAACATTAAAAAATGTTATAACAATAGTGACAAATAATAATTATGAGAGCACTTTATAGTAATAAACTTTTCTGGATATTCTGCTGCATTTGATGTATTGTTTTGTAAACACATTTGTAGGAGAGGGGATAGTACAAGCATCTCATTGGTAAAACATTAATAATATTATTATTAAGCTGCAACTACGTATGTGAATATTTTGAAGTGAGTCTGCACAGTAGAGATGAAAACTGAAGATAAATAAAATGGAAAAAAGTGACTCATGGTAAAGGCATTGCATTGAATTAACCTCTATCAGAGCAATAATGCAAGAAGAACTGAACAGGATTAAAATCCAAATGGATAAATATTAAACAATAGGCTATTTTGATTACACAATGAATAAAAACAAATTGCACAACACTGGGTGAGTGTGTCACAACAATAACATGCTAAAGTGGATGGGAGGGGGTGGGGAGCGGGAAGCCAGGAGGCTTGAAACCTATGCAAAGAATTAAAGAGAGCCAAGAAATTCTGATAGTGGGAGAAACAGTCTTCAAAAGGAAGAGCACATCAATTGGTTATAAAATCCTAAATGGTCATCCTTGAAAACAATATCCAAATTACACTAGACAGACTGAGAACATTGTACTTATGTATTTAGTACACATATGTGTGAGTGCATATGTATATACGTTGTAACAATTAATGAAAAAAAAGATTACCATGAATACAAAAAAAAAGACCAAGGAGAGGTGTATGGGAGGGTTTGGAAAGAGGAACAAGAAGGGGGAAATGACCTATTTTTGTTTTATAATGTCAAAAATAAAAGAAACGAAAAAAGAATCAATTGTTCATTTTTGTCTTGTGGAGTAATTGAAATAATAACCAATGGATCTGAGCTATGATAATGAATACTTAAGTCTGGCTTCAATTTTGTGGCTAAAGAACAGTGACTCTTACATATGCAACTTTAAACTGTACTTCATTAATTTCCCTGAAATTACAGGCCTAAACATTCCATGTCTTGCAGTAACTATTGTTTAAGTTTCTTAAAGTCTCTTAAATGCAGAGGTTTAAAGTTGAGTAATCTACCATCCAAGAAATATAATTTGTTGTCTGTGTAGATTTATTAACTGCTGAAGCAATACACACGTTCAGTCAGCTGAAAAGTCTCTAGCTTTTCTCCAGCCTAGTTTCCAGCTTCCTCCAAAGATAATCTTTCTATTACTTTCAAACTTCCAGCCATATTAGACTTCCCATTTGTCTGATATTCTCTCTCTCTCCCTCCTCACACTCCTCCCTCCCTCTCTTCCTCCTGCTCTCCTACTTCCTCTCTCTCCCTCCTGCTCTCCTACCCCCTCTCTCTCCCTCCCCACACTCCTCCCCCCTCTCTCCCTCCTGTTCTCCCTTCCCTCTCTCCTACTCCCACTCTTCTCTCTCCATTTCTATTTCCTCCTAGGAGTGGGGTTTGATTAATTGTGATGAAATAAAAGGTAAATGTCAACATCTGTGTGCTGTGGGATGGTCTGTATGTCAAACATGTTGCTTATTGGTCAATAAATAAAACACTGATTGGCCAGTGGTCAGGCAGGAAGAAGTATAGGTGGGACAAGGAGGAGAGAATTCTGGGAAGTGGAAGGCTGAGCGGGAGACACTGCCAGCCGCCACCATGACAAACAGCATGTGAAGATGCCGGTAAGCCACAAGCAATGTGGCAAGGTATAGATTTATAGAAATGGATTAATTTAAGATGTAAGAACTAGACAGCTAGAAGCCTGAGCCATTAGCCAAACAGTTTAAACAATATAAGTCTCTGTGTTTACTTGGTTGGGTCTGAGCGGTGGCAGAGATTTGTCCTGACTGTGTGCCGGGCAGGAAAACTCTAGCTACATCTGTGAGCATTTAATCATGGTTTTGTAGACGATGACAACAACAACAAGAATAGGATCGAAAATATTGCTTTAAAATATTTAGCTTTTGGGAAATATATGGAATCTATGTGGGAACTTGAGATGAACCATAATTCCTGTGCGATGATGTGTTTCTTGTGAAGAACAGATTCGACGATATTGTCTTCAATATCTTTGTACCAGTTCTACCTTCCTAGTACCTGTAATAATTTAAAAGCTTATATTTTTCCTTACCAAAGCAAAACAAAATATGCAAATAAACAAAGGAAGATGTGTATCATTTTTTTCAGTTTAATTTCCATAAGATATTCTAAACTTTCCTGAACTTTCTCGCCCAGTGTCTTCCACCTCTCTATGGACCCTAGTTCCTTTGTTAGAGAACCACCGTATTAGAAATCATGATTCAGCACAATAGGTGTGCTGGTTGCTACTGACTATCCATTGCTTCTAATCCCTGGCAGCTAATGAATAAATGACATTAGATGAATATGTGTGTACATTCATTCACTGTTTAAGTAAATTTCTATCTACACCTATATTTAATTATTTTAATCACATTATGATAAGCATAAGTTAATACTAAGGTATCCTATTCAGACCAATTGTCCTAAAGGCTTTGCTACTCCATCTCCCCAGCCTTCCCATAACCTCACATTCCAATTTTTAGGGACATAGCTTCCAAAATCCATCATTCATGAAGGTAATTATTAAATTCTTTTGTGAAAGTATAGAGCTATTTTTTAACAAGTGCACTCATGGGAACAACTTTAGGGACTATAATACAGTGCTTATAAATGAAAAATACCACATTTTAATTTTACAAACTTTACTCATTCCCAGAAGTTAGTGAGTTTGTTTAGTACAATTTCTTTATTTTAATATACTGCTTTCTATTCTTCTGATCTCCTAAATGAATTTTGGAAAATAACAAAAAAAAAACTCCACAAGTATTTGGATGGCTGTGTATTCAGCTACATGGTAAAGTAGGTGCAAATTCTTAGGTTTGATTTTAATAACATTCATATTAATGTTCATTCTTCATACTATGAAGTTCTGTGGAGCTTATCTATTATCTAGTACTGTGTTTCCACAATTAAACTTTATTCTGTCTCTAGAATGTCATGCAAATGAAGTCACTGAATATATATAGCCTTGTGAGAGTGGCTTCTTTCACATAACATTATGCATTGAAGATTGATATACCAATTAACTTTCTTGGTTTACTTATTTGTTTCCTTTTGTCACAGAATAATAGTCCTATAGGTACAGATATATTGCAGCTTGTTAAGCTCCTTGAAGCATGCTGTAGTGGTCTCCAGTTTTGCTAAGTATTAGTTAGTAGTTAGAAATCCTCATTTATGGTTGTCATGAGCACATGGCTTAAATTTTACTAATGGAACACAGCCGAGTAATATTGTCAAGTTATGAGAACAAGTTTAAAAATATGGAAGTATAACTTTCAGCTACTGTCCGAGTACCCTATAACAGTATTTTTCAAATATAGGAGATGACAGACTAATTTAACAGTAGAGAAATCAAATAGGCACTACTTCTGTAAGGCTGTTATTAGAGATTAATGGCTATAAATCATGTTCATTATATGATGGAATATGTCAATGATATAATATTGTATCATGTAAATGATCCCATCTTTGTGGCTTTTTTCCAATGACAGTTAACCTAGTCCAATCACGAGACAATTAGCTGACAAATATTAACTAAAGAAATTTTTTTCAAAAAAGCTTCTTGAAACTGTCAACACCTTTACATAATGAAAAATAAGAACAGTTTGGATAAAAAAGTTATAGCCAAGAGCCTAAAGTTGGGTGACAATTTATGACAAGGTACTATTCTAGATATAACTGAAACAAAAAAGGGCATCATGTATAAATGAAGGACATTGAAGAGATGTCTAAACTTTGAATAATTATGCATCAAATTTTGGCTTATTAATTTTAGCATGTCATAGTATCAGTAACACATTAACAATAAGTTTAGTTGAAAGGAGAGTTTATAGAAATTCTCTATACCATCACCACCTTCTCTTAATCAACAAATATAATATATAGCATTTTAAAATGTTTCTTATAAAAATGACAAATAGGAAATAATAGGGAGGAAAATCAAGGACCACATGTAAGATGGAGTCACATTTCTCTAGCACATCTGAATCATGTCATGGGTAAGAATATATCTGCTGAAGCAGAGATTTGATATTTACCAAGTCATGTCTGCCTATGATATAGATACGATCAAGTTCAAAATGAAGTACTTGGAGACAACTAAATAGAACAAAATAGAATCTCAGAGAAAAAGGAATACTATGTTCCTTTTAGATAACTTTACTATAAAACTTGCTCGGGTTTACACGAAGGAAGAAATAACTATTACAATCTGATCATTTTCAAATATTTTTCTTGGGTGTCTTGCTAGGGTTTCTATTGCTGTGATAAAATACCATGACCAAATGCAACTTGAGGAAGAAAGGACGTATTTCGTCTTATACTTCCATATAACAGTCTCTAACTGTGAGAATTCAGGGCACGAATTTAATCAGTTAAGGGACCTACGGGTAGGAATTGAACTGATGGAGAGACAATGGAGCAGTGCTGCTTACTCTTTGGTACCTGTGGCTTGCTTAGTTTGCTTTCTTATACACGGCTGGACCACTTGTCTTAATGAGCGGGTCTTTCCTCATCAATCGCTAATTAAGACAGTGCACTGCAGACTTGCCTGGATGAAAATATTTAGTGGGACTATTTTCTCAACTCAAAGTATCTCTTCCCACATTATCCTCCCTTGTGTCAAGTTAGCATAAAACTAGCCAGGACAGTGGTGTACTTTAATCCATTTAAATAATTTCTCCATAGGAATGTTCTTCTTGTTTTCAATATATCATTAGTGATGTTCTATTTATTATTCTCTATTTGCTAAGATACATTTTTGTACATTTAAAGTTTGTTTGTTAATTTTTAATTATATATGTATTGAGGGGGCATGTACATATAAGTGCTAACAGATACCAAAGGGATATTAAAAGTCTTGGGGGTTAGAATAACAGGAAGTTTGTGAACCATGTCACATGGGTGCTGGGAATTGAACCCAGGTCCTCTGCAAGAGCAGCAAGTGGTCTTACCCACTGGGCTATATTTTGCATTTTATAAGTGTTCCTATAAGGCAAGAGGAAGGCGCAGTGTACGTATGTGCCAGTTTTCCTCTAAAATGTATATTTTTCAACACTTACCACCACATCATCAATCCTTGTTCACTGTCATTTACCTCCTCCAATGGAAGGTGAACTGTTATAATCAGTGTCCATGTATTTTCTCATTTGGGGTAAACTTACAGGTAGCAATGTTTCCAGAATCTTCAGTAACAATATAGAAGAATTAACTTTTTTTGCCAAAAGATTTTAAGATATTGGGGCTAGCGAGATGGCTCAGTGGTTAAGAGCACTGGCTGCTCTTCCGGAGTACCCAGGTTCAATTCCCAGCATACACATGGCAGATCCCAACTGTCTGTAACTCTAGTTTCAGGGGATCCAACAACCCTCACATAAAAATAAATCATTAAAAAATTGTAGTATTAAAAAAAGACTTTAAGGTATTACATGATCTTAATTACTTGAGTAAATAATTACAAAAATATTTTAAATGTTATTATTTAAGATTAAATACCCAGAATATTTAGCTGTGGTTAATGGCACGACTATACTCTCATAACCAATCCTTCAGTATAGTTTTCAATTATAAAATAAAAAGTTTACAGGCAGAGTTGAAGGACCATAATGTGCTTATGGATTGTAAACACCAACCACAGACCTGAGCTGTTGCTGGAAAATTTCTCTGGAGCTCCCAAGTCCCGCCAGCTCCCAAGTCCCGCCAGTCCCAGAAACCACTTACAAAATAAACACACAGACGCTTACATTATTTAAACTGCTTGGCCATTAGCTCAGGCCTATCATTGTCTAGCTCTTACTCTTATATTTAGCCCATTTCTATTAATCTCTACTTTGTCACGTGGCTCGTGGCTTACCGGTACTTTACATCTTCCTTGTTCTCGCCGCGGCTCCAGGCAGTCCCCCTATCCTTCCTTCCTCCTCAATTCTCCTCTTTGTTAGTCCCGCCTATACTTCCTGTCTGGCTATTGGCCAATCAGTGTTTATTGACATATAGTGATATCCACAGCACTTCCCCTTTTTTCTCTTTTTCAAAAAGGAAGGTTTTAACTTTAGCATAGTAAAATTACATATAACAAAACAATTATCGAGCAAGAATTACAGTTACAATATTAAAGAAGATATCCTATCTATCTTATATTTATGAGTTTAAGGTTTTATATCTAACTTATCTTTTATCATAACTGAGGAAATTACAACTATCTAGTCTTCAACCACATCAAAGACCTCAGAAGGATATAATACTACCTGAGAAATGGAGAAGATGCAAGCAACTTTCGGGAGTCTTGTAGGGTAGACAGAGACAGCTGACAGCCTGGACAGTCATTCAAAGTTCTCTTGTAAAGTTGGGGCATCTGTTTTCAGCTTACAGGCCTAGAGTCTCTCAGTCATTTTTTTCTGTGTCCTGTAGAATGTCTGGCAGTTTCCTCTGCAAAGCAGGAACCTGAAGGACCATTTTGTCAAGCAAAGTTCAGTGGTCACCTTCCTATGGGTCCTGTATGTCCAGTCGATCAAGCAGTCCAGGCAAGAACAGTTTCTTGCCCAAATGGCTATTTTTGCCAAGGTGAAGATAAATTCCATATGGAGTGTCTTCGATGCCCATTCTCCTCTGAAATAAATCCAGTGTTGCCAGGAGCAGACATGTCTCACTGTCTAGAACGTCTAAATTTTTAAAACATTTTAAATGCCATATTCTGTGGGTCTTTGAAGTATTTGAAGATTACCTATCTATCTGAAATATATCTATGTATATCTAGAAGACTTAACTAACATGGCTGCAAATATGATTATCACAGATGACTAATTATTAATCTATTTCTTAATTATCCATTACAATTTTAAATGAGTTACATAAACATAATACCTCAAACAAAAGTAGAAATATACACACAGTCTAACAAAATCAACTTTAAGTTTGTATCAATATGCTAAAATTTATAACAATGTAAAACATTTTAAACAAGTTGTTGTTCTTTAAAAGTAGATTCATTAATCTACCCTTTTATCCTGTCATCTATATATCCTATATATCTATATCATATCCCCTTTTCTTTTTTAGAAAGAGATTGTATTTATAATTAACCTGTTTTAAATAAAAATATTGGTTTTTTTCTGTCCCATACCAGAGGGCTCTTCTGATATGGGACAAAAGAATCTTTTAACCTTTTATTTTAGGAATATGTCTGGGTTTAGAGAGGGAGTGAGCCCATTCCATCTCCAAAGCCAGATTGGTATATTTGGGAATTTGGGCGTAGATTCTCTTACTACTTCCTGCTGGAGGGGGCCGCTGTATCTTATGGGGACATAAAGAACATATTAGGATTATGGAGTAGTCCGTGAGGCTGTATCGTCTGAGCCAGTTGCCTTGAGACGGTTCTGGATGTTGGATCATCTGGGCCATGGTGTCATCGGAGACCTTTCAGGTGGTCTTGGCTGGTCAAACCTGATGTATCTTAATCTGGAACAAACCCATAGCCTCTGGCTTTCTGTGGAAACAAAAGCAGAACTTCTTTTCCAAAGCAACATATCCTTATATCCAAATTTTGAAGTCAAGGTACCTCTAAAATTTATATTTTGGCATAATTTAACAGCTTTTAAAATCAAATGTTTTTCTTTAGTTATGAATATGAAAGAGAGCATAATCCAAATTTTTTGTGTGATAGCCATCTTTATGTGGCTTATTTTAAAGACTTTATTTTTTTAAACTATCTATTTGTTTATATAAATGTATTTTTTTAAGCCTACGTACATCTTTACATACATTGTAAACTATTCCATCTGAATCAGTCTTACTGTGAACCTATCGGTTTAAACTGCAGCCTTCTAAGCCTGAGACGGCGCTGTGGCTGCTGGCTCCGCCCATTTTAGCTTCCCAACATGGCAGTGGTACGTTTTTCGTCAGTTCTGGGAGCGATCAACTCTCAGAAATAGTGGGTCTATGGTTTTATCAAAGCAGCGTGTAGCCCAGAAATGTCTTTTTTTTTTTTTAATACTATTAAAGACTAAATGTACCATATAGTGTAATATGTTGCTGGCAGATCCCTCATTCCCGCCATACTGCAGGTCAAACACGCACGCCAGGAACCCGCCATACAGTAGCTCAAGCCCGCACGCTTGTCCCATATCAGACTGAGCACCATCAGGACTAGCAAGATCTGTAATAGTTGATGCATGGACTCTGCCTATAAGAGTAGAAATCAAGGCCTTGTGAGAAAGTGAAGGCATTGATGAATGACAATAGGAGACCTAAATGTACACTGGGTTTGGGGGTTACTCTCTGTTCCTGCCTGTTTTCCAGATTATACTTCTGTTTGTGCAAGTTGCAGTTATGTTTTAAATTGAAAAAAAATGTGATACATTGTGGTTGTTTGTTTTCGCTCTTTTGGGGGGCCGACTACCCATCTTCCAAATAAATCACACATAAAGTTTTCTTCTTAATTATGAATGCTTGGCCTTAGCTTGTCTTGTTTCTTGCCAGCTTTCCTTAACTTTAAATTATCTCGTGTACCTTTCCCTCTGGGCTTTTCCCGTTTTCTTACTTCTGTAAATCATACTCTTACTCTGTGGCTGGCTGTGTAGCTGGGTGGCTGGTCCCTGGAGTCCTCCTCCTTCTCTGGCTACTTCTGTTTTCCTTCCGGATTTCTCCTTCTATATATTCTCTCTGCCTGCTAGCTCTGCCTTGCTATTGGCCCTTTAGTTCTTTATTAGACCATCAGGTGTTTTTACATAGGCAAAGTAACACAGCTTCACAGAATTAAACAAATGTAACATAAACCAAAGTAACACAAAATAATAGTCTACAACAATACATCTGGCAATTCACTTGACCTTTACAAACTTCATTCTGAAAACTTTGTGTCTGTGAGTACGTATGTGGTGATTTTATGTGTGTGCAAATGTGTATAGAGTGTGCATGCCCATGCACATGGAAGTCAGAGAAGGATATCTGGTCTACTCCATGACTTTCCACCCCTATTCTGTAAGAGACGGTCTCTCATTGAGTCTGTAGCTCACACTTAGCTCTCATTTTAACTGTGGAAGAGATGGGACTGGACCTAAGCCAGTCTTCAACACACCCTAAGAACAGTTAAGTTTGCTAAGTCACAACATTTCTAAAGTACAGACAAAACCCACAACCACCACAACTCAGAAATAGCATTAATAGTATTGTTGCCTTTATATCTACATGATACATATTTTATACATGAAGATTTTGTTTACAATAATCCCTTTTCACATTGCCTTCTATTTTTCTGTGTATTCACTGTATTTCAACCTTTACTGTAGCTTTTCATTAGAAAAAGAAATGAGACCTGAATGTTAAAAAGAGGATGAATTTAAAAGATTATTTCAATTCCAAATATGAAAGCATTTTATTTAAATAGTAATGGCAAAATTTTAGTACATAATCAATTCTAATACCATCATAAGGTTAAGTTGAATGGAGATTGTCTAACTTCATTAACATCAGCATAATTACTGCAAGAATCACCTCATTCCTGGTCAGACCAATTCTTATTGATTGACCAGGAAATGGAGCAGGTTGAGGCTTTCCTCTAATTATTTAAAGGCATCTTCACTTACCTCATAAAGTATTGACAATGTTTCAAGTTAATGATGTTTATTATATCATTATAAATGTTACCATGTAAGTCTAAATACTAGAGAAAACTACAGAAATTTTTTTAAATTATGAAATAATGGAAAGTAGGAAATATATTGACTTGGAAATCCAGTATTCTAGTAGAGTTTAATGCAGGAATAATACCAGCAACAATTTAAAATAGCAATGTAGAATAGGATATGCATAAAAGCTCAGAGTTCCATAATCCTTTGTAGTGTAGCATTTTGGAGGAAAAGTACAGTTTATGCTACATGAAATGAAGATTTTACTTACAAAAATGCAGTATTTTAGCTTTTTATTTAAGAAGATGCATTATCTGTCATTGTAATATTTATGTACTTAAGTTGTATTTTAATTAGTAATTTTATGAGTCATTTTAAGGAAGTTAGAGTTGATGAACTTTTATGAATATGCTTTTTCAGTAAATAAAATGCAATGTATAGTATAAAATTAAAACTATACAAAAGAAAATTGAGGTACATTTTAACAGATGAGTTTAGCATGCACCGCCACTTCAGGTGGCTGCCAACAATTTGGAGATCATTAAAGGACAGTTTGAAATGCAGGTTTAAAAATTGGTTAAAGAATCTGCCTGTGTAAACATAAGTAAAATCATTTTGTTTAATTGAAAAGCATTCTAAAACCTTTGTTAAAGAAACATTAAAATAAATCTATTTATGTGTAAGCAAGAATTTTAGTGAAATTAAATAATTGGTATATATATGATATATGTATATCATATATATCATATATATACCAAATGGTCAGCTGAAAATATACATACAAATAACATTATCTGTGGTGAACAAGTTATATTTAGAAATATACATTATATATAGAGAGACTTATCTTCATTCAATAATAGTAAAAAAATTAAGAGTCCACAAATTTGAAGGAGAGAGGGCAGGGATATATAGGAGTTTATGAAAGGAGGAAAGAGAAGGGATAATGTTTGTAATTAAAGTATAATCTCAAAAATTAAACAAGAAAAAGCAGCATTAAAATAAAATCTACATATAAATAAGAATTTTAGTCAAATCAAACTATATATATAAAATACATATATATATATACATACACATAGTTGATCAATTTTTTTGTATCTTTTCTCTAATACAATTAGAGATTTCAGTTTATGTAAAGTTAACGTCAAGTTTTGGACCATTATTTGCTATTGGTTAATTTCAAATGTATTATTAATTTTAACTGATACTTTTTCTTCTATACAACTGTGTGATTAACTATTTTTCTGAAATTATTAGAAGAGGAAGTTCTTGGCCAAAAATGGAACTTCTATGATTATGAGATGAATTTTTGTTTTATGATAGTTTTTATTTAATCTGATTATATCTAATGAAGTATTCATAAAATTTCAGGCTTGGAAAGGACCTTGAAAATGCAGTAAGTCTCTCTCTTCCCTGAATGCTTTAAGACACTTGATTATTTCACTTCACGCTGAGAACTCCAGAAAATTCAATGTTACAGTTTCTTTCAGTGCAAAAGCCTTCATGTTTTTTTTAAAGCAATATGACAATTCTTTCTTTAGCATGTGCTACTTCAAGGTACATTCTTTCTTAAGCAGTTTAAGGAGATAATTGTATCTTCATTTTCAACTTGTATGGCATGCTTATTTACCTCTTGCCTTCCTTGCTTTGATTAAAATAGACATTCTGAAGGAATTCTCCCATCTTGATTATTACCTTCTTGCACCCTAATGCCAGTGATGTCATATATCAAGTAATTTGTCTACTCCTTAATATTTTATGTGTGTGTGCGAGTGTGTGTGTGTATGTGTGTGTATGTGTGTGTGTGTGTTCATGTATTTGGAAATGTGCTTACACATGCTTACAGATACCAGAAGTCAAGATCAAGGTCTTCCTCACTCTCCACCTGAGTGTTTGAAACAGGGCCTCTCAACTGAACCTGGAGCTCATGGATTGGTTATATTGGCTTTCCAATGGGTGCGGGGATATGACTAATCCCTCAGTGCTAAAATGACAGGCACAGGGTACAACAGCTGGTTTTCCATGAGTGGTGCAGATTAAACCTGGGTCCTCAGGCCAGCGCAGCAAATTGTTTGTTGACCGAGAAACCTATCCAGTCCTTAATTTTACAACTGTTGGCAAATTTTTCTTAAAAACATTCATTTGACTTCAAGCTTGAGGAGAATTTTGCTCCAATTATTATTATATTTTTTAAACTCTTCTTAAAGTATGATCTGTTGAACATAATGTCCTATGGGAAACTTTTAGCACCTGAATTTGATAAATGAGTGTTTTATCAGTCTTTTCCCACATGCATGCACGCACGTGCACACACACACACACACACACACACACACACACACACACACACGCCTGCTCATCTCAAAAAAAAAAAAAAAACAAAAAAACTGCAACAGACCAAAGTCCAGTTTAGCAAGGCAATAAGACTTTACCGGGGTTACTCACAGGAGCATAGGCAATAGGTGAGGGGTTACTTACAGGAGCAGCTGCACCAAAACCAGCTGCATCTATATATAAAGCCGACCCCAACACAGGGGATGACACAGGGAACCTGCATCCCTGGAGTTCACAGCATGATTGGCAGCAGCTTAACAGCTCCCATGGGTACAAACCACGAACCTCACCCCACCCCCAGCAAGTGTTTGCTGCTTCTACCACCCTAGGGAAGGGTGCTTTGGACTCTTGAGGGTTTCCATTTTCCCAGACATGTGACTATTGTGTCTCACTCACGAACCTCGCCCTGCCTCCTGGAATGAATATTTCAGTTCAGAGGAGAACTTCCTTACAACAATGAGAATAAACAGCCTGCAAATTCAGAGAAGTTAGTGTTTTCTAATGATCTGGAGGTAATCTCTAATTGTTAATGCTGGCAGTCACATTGTAGGGTAAAGCGTAATGCAGAGTAAACTCACAGATTTTATTCAGGTAGTCCATGCAATTTAAAGTAAAACTGTAATTACAGAGATGAGGTCATTTTTGTAAACACACACACACACACACACACACACACACACACACACACAAACACACACACAAACACATACAAAACAAAACAAAATTAAACAAAAACATTAGCACCTCTCAAATGCTGAAGAATGTTTTTCCTACCATTATTAACAGTGGAGTGTGCAAATGACCTCTTATGATAATGGGCATCTTGATGTCTTAAGATGTCAGATTCCACGTACTGTTCACTGTCTCTGCCTCTCCTCCCTTTCTTCTTCCTATTTCCCTCAGCTAAAGGAAAACAATGTTCCACATTTCTAAAAGCAGTTTTTTATCACTTACTATGCTTGTTTTTTTTTCTCAATTTAACACAATCTAGAGCAGTGTTTCTCAACCTTCCTAATGCTAATGTAGCCCTTTAATTCAGTTCCTCATCATGTACTGACCTCCAACCATAAAATTGTTTTTCTTGCTACTTTATAACTGTAATTCTGCTACTTTGATGAATTGTAACATAAATATCTGATATGCAGGATATCTGATAGTGCACCCCCCCAAAAGGGTAACGACCCACAGGTTAAGAACAGCTGATCTAGAATAACCTGGTAAAAATAGAACCTCAATTAAGGAATTGCCTCAATAAAATTATTCCATGGGTATGTCCTTAGGGTATTTTCTTGATTAACAAATGATATGGGAAGGCCCAGCTCTCTGTGGCCAGTGTTATCCTGGGCACTTGGTCCTAGGGTATATAAGACAACTGCCTGAGCAAGAAAATACAAAGCAAAACATAGCTTTCTATTACGGCCCCTGCTTGAGTTCCTGCCTCTAAGATACTGCCTGAGTTCCTGTCCTGACTTCCTCCTGTAATGACAATTGACTCAGAAGTAGAAGCAAAATAAACCCTGTCCTCTCTTAAGTCACTTTTGATCATGGTCATCTATCATAACAATAGAGAAGCTAACTGGAACCATTATCTATGAGAGTAACCTGACCTGTAGTTGTTGAAACTTAACCAAAGTAATGTAGTTTCTTAACTTGTTTACTATTTGTATTATTTAGTAATAAGTGTCAAAGTCCAGCTTCAGTAGGGTTCAGGTCCCAAAGAGCAGGTATGGGGTCTGCGGGGGCAGGGGAAGTAAAAGTTGAATGCACACCTGAGGTTTCAGCAGCTCTCTCTCAAACAAGAAGACTATTTATTTATATAGCATATTGACTATGTAAGTCATTTGGCAAGCATAAGAGCCCTGGATCTCTTTTTCACTTCCCTATTAAATGTCCAAGATGAAAAAGCAAAGTACAAAACAGATAGTCTTATCTGAAACAACATCTTCAGACAGCATCTGTCAAATCAGGAAGCACAAATTTTTCAGGGTCTGTAAAGCATAGGACCTTCTATTTTTACAGCCCATATGTCTAGGCTGACTACTCATGGGGTTACAATAGGTTAGATAGTCTGAAATTATTTTCGCCTTAACCAAGTTATGTGTAGAATCATTTGATGTTTTCTAAAATGCAAGCTTTACAAAATATCTCATGATAAGCATGTTACTGACTGATTATAGCATTGATACCTAGTTTCTCTTTGATCAAACAAAAATAAATCAAGGAGTTGGGAAGGGAAAAAAGGGTAGAGGAGGAGAAGGGAGCGACAACCAATAGTAAAAGCTTTTTTTAAAAAAGCCATATGGAAACCTAGTAGGAAGTAGAAGCTTCCTGAACTATATACATACACAAAACAACTTTAAACAGAATTATCCTGTAGTATGGGAAAATACCATAATATTTGTATGAATGGGACATTTACACAAATAAAAATTCCCATACCAGGAATGGGGTTACTAGCCCTGTGTTGTTGGCCAATGGGTCCCATCACCTGTCCCCTGTCCTAAACATTACAGGCCATTTACATTGCTCATGTTTAACATCTAGATTGTTATAGTAGTAAGATCCTATTATTGAAGATGCCACGTAATTTAATCATAAATATGGAGAAATAAAGTGAGCAGTAGCCTGGAAGCGTCATCGCTATTAGGTTGCTCTCACAGAGTTGGAAGGTCAACCTTATATATCATCTTCAGTAGCAGATTATGTAGGCAAATGTGAAACAAGGGCATCCGTTATCCCACACATACATCATAGCCTCCTGATCTGGTGACTACCCATGTCGCTGAGATCCATGACATTGCTTATTCTGTGCATTTATCCTGGGTTGTCAACTGGGATAGAATTCAACACAGAGAAGTGGATTAGCAGTATGTCCACGTGGAGCTATTTATAATCAGCACACGAAGCTTCCATTCTATAATAGGAGTGCAAATGTGCATTTTAATGCAGAATAAAGGTTCCTCTTTTCAACCCACCCTTATAATCTGTCCTTCCTGGTGTCAATAATAAGTCACGATATGCATATGGTTTATGTCATATGAAAGATGGCTTCTGGCCACCTTGTGTCCACTACATTGTTAGCGTGATTTTTTTTTACCAGTAGGAGAGTTTTCTGGAATAATTCTGTGCATATCAGAAGCGCATGAGAATGCTGAGAGTACATTTATAAAAAGCAGAACTCTATGATGGCGCCCCTGAGGCTTGTCTTCTCTTTCCCTCTCTCTCTCTCTCTTTAAAATCAAAAACAATCTTATGAAGTGTCTTAACCTTTTATTGGAGCTAAACAACTTTTAATACAGCTTGTGAAAACATGGATTTTTTTTGGCAGATGAGAGGTTTGCAATAGCTCCGCTCCCATCAGCATGGTACAAATTTGACATTTAAGACTATGAAATATATCACAGTAAAAAATGGAACTATAAGAAGGTCTCATTTGAGAAAAAAATGTATTCTATTTTAAATTGAGGCAAAAAAGTGTTATCACTTTTGGGTGTTTAGATTTGACAATATTTGCTACTTTTCCCCTTTTGTCTTTCTGGTTTGAAGCTATATGCCATATAACCCCTCATATATTTAGCATTTACTTCATCTGATCTCATCTATCTTGTGTATATAAAAGAAAGTAACACTGAGAAATATTAGTTATCTGTCTTATGATTTTATTTAGCATTCTGAGGCTTACTCTAAACTTAAACACATTAATAATCGGCTACTGTAAGCAGCATTGATATGATCATCATTAGAAAAAAAGTAGTCCACTATTTTAAAATAAGTGTTCATGTTTAAAAGGGAAGTGAAAATAATTAAGTTATTTATTTCATTTAGTTTTGAGATAGGACCTCATGTAAACAATGATGGCTTTCAACTCCCTGTGTTGATGAAGATAACCTTGAACTTTCCTCCACCTGTTTCTGCCTCTAGAATGCTGTTGTATGCCAACATGCCTGGGTTTAGGTGGGTTTTTAGATAGAACACAGAGCTTCATTTATGATAATAAATAGTCTATCAATTGAGCTATATCCTTAACCTTTGACATGGTATTTTTTTTCTTTTTTCTTTTTATTTTTTTTATTATTTTTTTTTTTTTT
>CABHPR010155755.1:0-20257 GCA_902168415.1 Peromyscus melanophrys | reverse complement strand
GACAGGGTTTCTCTGTGTAGCTTTGCGCCTTTCCTGGAGCTCACTTGGTAGCCCAGGCTGGCCTCGAACTCACAGAGATCCGCCTGCCTCTGCCTCCCGAGTGCTGGTATTAAAGGCGTGCGCCACCAACGCCCGGCTTGACATGGTATTTTTAAAGAATTGTTTGAAAAGTATGTACAAGCACAGAATTCTGAGTTATTCCTTTATTTTTCATTGAGATATAATATAAAATTTGGCTTTTAGTTTGTAGTTGATAGTTTTTAATCTTCCATTATTTTTTCTGTTTGGCATACATAGCAATAAATGTATCCTCACAAAGTAATTGATTATTGTTGCCTTGGATTAAACAACATTTTTTATTGAAAAAAATCTCACAATATACTTTGATCATGTTTATCCCTTCCTCCAGTTCCTTCCATATCCCCCAACACCCATATCCACCCAATATTATATTATTTTTATCTGTGTCCTTCTCAAACAAACAAAAAGCAAACAAACAAATAAGCAAATAAAGAAAGAAAGAAACGCATGCACACACAACTCCACAAAACAGAAACCAAAATAAATAAATAAAAGATCAATAAGACAAAGTATGCCAAAACAAAGCCAATTGAGATAAACAGTTTACAAAAATATCACAGAGTTTGCTTTGTGGCAGCCAAGTACTCCTGGGCATCTGGCCTCCCCTGAATTGTGGTTAATATACTCAGTGAGGTTCCACTGGAGAAACTGTGTTGTTCTCTTGCCAGTGGGTCTCAGTTGGAGATAGCTTCTTGGTTTGGAGTTGGGGCTTATTCCATCTTTCCCCTCTCAGTGCTAGAACCCCATCTGGTTTGAAACTGTGTGGGCTTTGTCTGTGCAGCCATGGGCTCTGTGAATTCAAATGTGTCAGTCAATTTGTGGCTAAAGACACTGTTTCCTAGGAATCAACCACCACCTCTGGCTCTTACAATCTTTCTGCTTATTTTTCTGCATTGACTCCTGAGCCTTGAGAGGACTTATGAAGACCCATTTAAGACTGAGTGATCAAAAGTATCACATTCTATCCACATTGTCTAGTTTTGGTTCTCTCTTTTAGTTTCCATGTACTACATGATGAGGTCTAACTGAAGCACTGATCTATGGAGACAGCAGTATGTCATTGGGAGTCCTTTTATTGCTGTGTTCCACTTGTCAAACAGTAAGTAGTATTAGGTTTTCCTGTAGTCCCATGACTTGTCTGATCTTGGGCTCTTGATCACTTAAGTGGTGTGGGTTTCATCTCTTCAAATGGGCCTTAAACTCAATAAAAAAGAGCTTGGTTATCCTAAAAGCATGTGTGCCAGTATATCTTGCAGGTAAGCCACTATTGTAGGTCACAGAGTTTTTGTAGCGGAGTGCTTAGTACTTTCCAGGATCATGAATATTAGTCAGGAGTGGTGAGACTTCTAGTTAGGCACCAGCTTGATTTTCCCATGTTTGATGACACATATTAAGTGTTGTCTTCAGCAATAGAGCTGCCTTATCAGATTGTGGAGATTAACTGATAGCCTTGGCACAGCCTCTGATGTTTGGAGGGTTCCATAAGCCCCCTTTGGTCAACGATTCAACAAGATTCATTCATTCATGGCACTGAAGTTTTTACCTGGTGTCATAAGATGTCTAGTTGGGGCATTATCTTCCCTATTATTTGGTGACTCCACTTAGTTTATTTTCATATATGGATATATTTTCAAAAGGTTCTACAGTCGTAGGTTTCCAAAACAACAATTTTTAAAATGTAGCATCCATACTGGTTCCAAAAACGCTATAGCATCAATATAATAGGTCTCTTTTCTTTACACTTTCACTAGCCCTAGCTGTTCCTTGTAATT
This sequence comes from Peromyscus melanophrys, assembly GCA_902168415.1. Classification (NCBI taxonomy): domain Eukaryota; kingdom Metazoa; phylum Chordata; class Mammalia; order Rodentia; family Cricetidae; genus Peromyscus; species Peromyscus melanophrys. The sequence goes on along the minus strand of CABHPR010155755.1, from coordinate 18,404 downwards.
TTGATAAATGCTACTTTATTTCTCTGATATTTGCTGATGTTTATCACTCTGCCATGTAACTGTCATCCTGTATATCTTCTTTGAAAGAATCCCAGCCGGGCAGTGGTGGCGCACGCCTTTAATACCAGCACTCGGGAGGCAGAGCCAGGTGGATCTCTGTGAGTTCGAGGCCAGCCTGGTCTCCAAAGCGAGTTCCAGGAAAGGCGCAAAGCTACACAGAGAAACCCTGTCTCGAAAAAAACCAAAAAAAAAAAAAAAAAAAAAAAAAGAATCCCTACTGTTACCGCGTATTTGATCACACTGTGAAGATGTGTCTCTGCCTAGGCATCTTCTGGTTGGTATAATAAAGAGTTGAACAGCCAATAGCTTGGGAGGAAAGGGTAGACAGAACTTCCAGGCAGAGATAGCAACTCTGGGAAGAATCTGAGAGGCAAAGATTTCACAAGCCAAATGCCAAGGAAGTCGGACGAACACTATGTTGAGGAAAGGTAATGAGCCATGTGGCAGAACATAGATTAATACAAATGGGTTAATTTAAGCTATAAGAGCTAGTTGGGAACAAGCCTAAGCTAAGGACAAGCTTTCCTACTTAATAAGAAGTTTCCGTGTCATTATGTGGAAGCTGGTGGTCCCAAGAACGTCTAACTATACTCTACTCAAGACTTGTACATTTTAAATTGTGTGAGAAAAATAGAGAGGGGATCATCGATAGACACATAAGATAGAACTGATATGAAATGTATCTTCTTTCAGATGTAAAGCCTAGACATCTTTTGTATTTAATTGATTTTTTTTCTTTAGAATTCTTTCAATCTAGTTTAGTTTCACTTTATTTTGCTTTTGTTCTTAGGCTTTTGATATCATTACAAATGATCATTACTAAGATCAATCCCCAGGAGACTTTTTTTCTTAGAGTTTTGTGACTAGACTTTATATGGAAGTGATTGCGCAATTCAAATGAACGTTGTGCATGTACAACAAGGATGAATTTCATGTTTTTCCATGTGGATATTCTAGTTACCTAATATCATTTACTAAAGACCATTCCAAATGGCAAAGAAAGTGCTAAGGGGAAATGGGAGCAGGGGGCATCCCTAACACTTGGGCTGGCTTTTAGGAACCTATTCCTCATGATGGGTTGTCTTACTGCGCCTTAACATGAGGGGAGAAGTTTAATCCTACGTCAACTTGATATGTCATGCTTTGTTGATACCCACTGAAGGCCTGCCCCTGTCTGAATAGAAACATAGGAGTTGTTAATTGGTGGGGGGATGGGAGGTGAAAAAGGAGGAAAAACTGTGGTCAGGTTGTAAAATGATTGAATAAGTTTAATTAATAAAATAGAGAGATTAGGAAACAAATGAATCTTAAAGTCTCCTTTTCCTATCAAATAGAATCAACTGTACCATTCCAGAACTAGAATTTTCTATTTTGTCAACTCTGCATGTCCAGTTATTTCTAAAGAAGCATTTAGGAAGACAAATTTTAGAAAGATGTCAGAGAAGGCAGATAAACCATATGCACAATCATCAATTATTATATAAGTCCATATGCTTTTAAATTTACTTCTTGTTCCTTTTATTTTTTATTTTTTTTATTTTACACAATGCCTACATTCCCAAGAGGTGTAGTGGGTGGCTTTTGGTCATTCTATGAGTTATGGATATTTGTCATTGTTTAGGGTGCTTGGTTACAAGTTGTTATTGGTAATCGCCAAGAAAAAAACAAAACAAAGGAGATTAGAGTCAGGGTTCTTGTTCTGAAAAAAAAAAAGGGAGGATATTAATATGATAGGATAAAAATACATATTATTGAATCTACTCTGAAAAGAAAAGAGGGGAATATAGATATTATTTGATAAAAAGATAGATTATTGAATCTACTTTTAAAAAGAAACTACTAGTTTTAAATATTTTACATTGAATTGGACTTTTGTATATTCCATACAAAACTTTGTATATTGATACAACTTTGATATTATTTTTGTTAGAATATACTGTACATAGTTTTCTAATCTTGTACAATGTATTGTACCTACACAGCTTATTTTATAATATAATACAAAGTTGCTAACCTTTGAAAGTTATTATTGCAAACTATTTAGGATAATTAAGAAATGCTGGTTAGTAGTTAGTCATCTATTACAATTAAACTTGTAGTCATATTAGATATGTTATCAAGATCAAATAGAGATACATTTTAGATAGGGTGGTCATCTTCAAACACTTCAGAGATCTACAGAATATGGCATTTAAGATGTTTTAATAACATCCGTTCATTTTTTTTATGACAATGAGACATGTCTGCTCCTGGCAGCACCAATTTCTTTCAGAGAAGATAATGGGCATTGAATAAACTCCATATGGAGTTTATTTTCTTTGTAGCAAAAGTTAGCCACTGGGCAAGAAAATGCCCTTGCCTTGACTACTGACAGTATGCTGTCCAAATAGGACAAGCAGGACACAAAAGAAAGGACTGCTGAACTTTGCCAAGACAAGATAGAATAGCCATTTCAATATCCTGTTTCACAGAAAAGTCTGTCAGATATGCTAGGCCTGTAGGCCAAAGATGGATCCTCCACCATTGCAAAGGAACCTTGGGTGACTTCCAGGCAGCCAGCTGTTTCTGTCATTTCAAACATTTTTTTGGAAGTCACTTCCTGCACTTCCTGCTTACTCAGGTAATACTATTTCCTTCTTGGATCTCTGATGGAGTTGAAGACTTTATAGTTATAGTTTTTCTTGTTACCAGATTCAGAAAAGAAATTCACTAAAGAGGTTTAAAATGTATAAGTTTGAGAGACATTAAAAGATAGTTTTGGTAATGCAAGTTAGAACAGAAAATGAATTAGGTACAACCTTAGACTCACCACGATAGGATTAATAATGGAGTATTTTCTCTGAATTTGTCAAATGTTAATGGACCAGACATTGTTGATGTATTTATTACCTGTATATATTGTATATAGTTACTGTACTTATTGTATATAGCTTCTCTTAAATTAGTTATAATCTTTTTTTTTAGTTTAGACAGAAAAGGGGAAATTGGTGATATTTTGTTTATGCTTTAAAAAATAAATCTTGCCTGAAGATCAGAATGCAGAGCTAGCTACTAGAGGCCAGGCAATGGTAGCACACACCTTTAATCCCAGGACATGGGAGGAGGAAACAGGAATTGATATGGCTGGGTGGAGAGAGGAAGTAATAAGGTAGGGTGGAGACAGGAGCTCAGCCCTTTCAGTCTGAGGATTCCTAGAGGTAAGAAGTCTTTCTAGTGGCTGACTGCTCTGCTTCTCTGATCTTTCAGCTTTCACCCTAAAAAAACTAAAATAAAATAAAAGTTTACTTCTTATAAACTGTAACTTTCTCCAATAGTTAGAATAATGCAGCACATGTTAAAAATTTTCTTAATGTAATATTTGTAGATGTTCTTTTAAAACTTTATATATATATATATATATATATATATACATATATAATATTTCTGTTTTGTGAAATCCTGTATATAAAATAAATTAGGTTACTTTGTCATAAAATTTAAAAGCTCTAGGCCATTAAAGGTAGAGAACCTGATATTCAAGGATATTCAAATATGTGTATATTTATATGTATGTGTGTATACATATTCATATTATGCTTGATAGTATTCAGGTTCCCTTTGGGATAATGGGCATGTCTGAATATCTTTCAGTATTTCTAAATTATAACTTTCATTTTATAGTAACAGTACTTTTTAACTATGTAAATATGAAATTTTCTTAGTTATAAATACTAGATGCTCACATTAAAGTATAGTCCTTGAATGTCTGACTTTATCTATTGCTTTGGGAAATTTTTTTTTTGAGTATAGCAGTTTCAGAATGTGAAGTCTGAATATAGTAGACCGTAAAGACAAAATGTTAATTGCCATGAAATTTAATGACTTTCTTCAATAATAAACTAGAAGTTCAAACTCTGTTCCAAACACATTAGTTTTATTTTTTCTGAAACTTTAAACCTTCTTTAATTCTCAAAATGACCCCAGAGAAATTTAGTTCACAGTTAGATTTTTTAACCAACAGGAATTCCAGAACATGCATATCCACTGAAGCCAGGTAAATTCATTGTTCCATTTGAATATGACATTCCCTCTGTCTGGGACATTCTCCAGGCATGACCCCACACCACATATTTTAGGTCCCTGAGAGATAATGAATGGATTAAATCTAATCACCCAGAAAAGAAAGCAGAAAAATGGAAGGAATTCCTCAGGGCACAATGAATTACCTACCACCAACAATTTGAACATATTAAAAGTATATTTTGTTTAAAATAACATTAAATTAATATAATAATTTTGAAGTAACAAAAGGAGCTAAAAAATAATACCCTAAAATTATAGTTGTTAGGAATTCTTCCAACTGCCAATCCAGCTCAGAAACACATCTACTTCCCCATGTAAAATAGCTCTTACAATTAAATAATCCAAGACTGATTTATTCTAAGCCTCTCTGAAGCAAAAGCTTTATAATATTTATGAATATTTTCAGATATTGTTGTTGTGATGGTTATTCTTGATTGCCAACTTGACTGATCTGGAATGAATTATAATCCAGACATGGAGGGCGCACTTGTGATCCAGATCTTGAGGCAAGAAGACAACAGGCCTTTAATCCAGACTTTAGGTGGGAAGACACACAGCCTTTAATCCAGACCTGGATGCTTGAAGGTACACCTTTAATCTGTTCCACACCTTCTACTGGAATCTCATATAAGGGCAATGGAAGAAGGAAGGGTTTGTTCTTTGCCTGCTTACCCTAGTCTTGTGAGCACATCCATTCTTTCACTGGCATTGGGGCCTGCTTTTTTGGGATTCCAGCATATACTGAAAACCAGCTGGAATACCCAGCCTCACGGGACTGAGCAGCTACTAGATTCTTGGACTTTGAAACATTCACACCCAGCCAATGTTGGCCTGCAGCATGCAAGTCATTCTAGTAAATTCTCATCTATATATACACACACATATGAGAATATATATGGATAAAGAGAGAGATCTCTTCTACAATTTCTGTGGCTCTAGAGAACCCTGACTAATACAGTTGTGTAGCTAAATTTATATAAGTGAGTCATAAATCAGTAATTTCACATTGTGCCCCATTTTTTAAATTGTCACATGAGGATTTTTAACACAAATTGCTAAACGGTCATATTAATAAAAAACCCAGAGCCAGATATTGGGGTGAAAACTTGAAGATCAGAGAATTAGAAATTCGTGTTACAGGGATTTTAGTTTCCATTTTAAATAACATTGCTTCTGTCTCTTGATCTATTAATGTCCTCTTTGGTAAAGCTGTTTTGTTCTCCTACACTCTTAAAATCACCCCCAAAGGTTCAATCCTTATTGCTGCTTGGAAAAGGCTGCATGTACTGAATTTACAGGACATGAAGAAAACTATCTGGGGGAGACTTCCTCAATGTGACACAGAAACAGAGGCGTGGGTGAAAAACCTGTCTTCTCTGCTTAGATTATTGGTGTTACAGAACTTGATGTTGACTCCTGCAATAGCCAAGCCACTCAGACATTCCATTTATTTTGTATGAGTCTTGCCAGCTTCCCAGCCTCCTACCAGTATCAATACTTTTATCACAGGATTTAAGATTTTACTCATTATTTAGCACTCTAAACATCAGGGTTTTTTTTCTACATGGGAAAGGCTGTGTGTGTGTAGCATGCCTTGTGTACCTATTTCCTTGTTTTCCAGTCAAACAAATTTTTACGCTCCCAGAATGTGAATTATCTCTATAAAGGCAATAATAATATTATCCTTAAGTTAGAATGCTCTGAATTCTTATCTATTTTATTATTTTAATATCAAGGTAATATAAGCCACATAATATGTATCATTTATGTTTTTGTATTTATTATATTGTTTCAATCTGTCAGGGATCATCTCGTTCCTTTAATTGTCAGTAGATCTCACTTGAAAACCCACTGCATCAATATTTTCCTGATATTTCTCGTCAGATTTTTTTTTTTGAGACAGTGTTTCTCCTTGTAGTTTTGGTGCCTGTCCTGGATCTCACTCTGTAGCCCAGGCTGGCCTTGAACTCACAGAGATCCGCCTGCCTCTGCCTCCCAAGTGCTGGGATTAAAGTCATGTGCCACCACTGCCTGGCTCTTGTCAGAATTTTATAAGCCTCAATAAGTTGCTTTTAATATCCTAAAGATTGTTTGCTTTCATACTTTTCTGCCTCTTTTGAGTCAACTTTTCTAACAGGTTTATTTAAAAAATGGTTTGTTTCATCTAAACTTTCTAATGTAATACGGAAGTTTTTAAAAGCATTTCTTTACAATTTTTATGGTCTGGGAATGTAACTCAATGATAGAGTGCTTTATGACTCTGGAGTTATTCTCTACTCACACAGTTTATAACAGGAAATTGGAAACTGACTAAAGTGAAAAAAATGCAATGATCAATGCATTTTTAAGTACTTTTAAACTCTTCTTTCACATAATGCCTTTATGATGTGTACTAGTAGATTATTTTAAAGTAAATCTTAGGCAACTTGCCATTTTTTCATATATAATTTGGTTTACAACATTAATTTTGTTACTTTGATTTCCTATGAATAATACTATGTCCTAGACAGTCCAGACTAAATCAAATATACAGCCTTATGTTTCAAAATATTATTTTTAGTCAAAGTCTCGCTTTATAGATCAGGTTGACCATGACCTTAGAGATACCCTCCTGTCTCTCCTGATTGCTAAGATTTGAAGGTGTACACCACCATGCCTCACTCAAAGGATTGTGGACTATTCCTTTACACTGTGTGAATATATATCACTGTGATTGGTTTCATAAAGAAGCTGACTGGCCAATAGCTGGACAGGATAAGGTTAGGGGGAAAGCCAAACAGAGAATGCTGAGAAGAAGAAGGATAGAGTCAGAGGAGTTGGGAGCAGATACAAAGAGAAGCAAGATGGACAAGTCACACTGAGAAAAGGTACCAAGGCACCTGGCAATTCTTAGATAAGAAATACAGATTAATACAGAGAGAGCCTGGATCCTGTATGTTACTGTGTTGTATTCATATTTTTTGGCTACTATGTGGCACTGGATTATGAAATCTGCTAGGTTAATTTAACCTATATATTTTAAAAGTATGTTGAAGTCAAAATATGTGTTGCTTTGGGAGAAAGGTTATGCTTTTATTTCCACAGGAAATAAGAGGCTGTGGATTTATTACAGGTTAAACATGATCAGGTTTGATTGAGAAAGACCCCTGATAATCCTTCCTAAAATCATAAAGAAATAAACCGAGATAAACTACAAAACATGTAACATATATTTTACCTGCTCAAACATAAAACAAAAAATCATGTTTGGCTAACTTGTGTACAACACACAATCTATACTTATATGAATGCAAATATACATATTATTTTTTAAAAGTTTATGTGTTTTCAGAGAAAGGACACCAGACACCAAAGAAAATGAATGGCCCAGGTGATCCAGCATCTCAAATAGCATCTGTTGCAGTCTCCTCAGAATTCTACAACTGAAACAGTTTCAAGGCTGCTGGTTGAGATTGTCTAGCCTCATAAACTACTCCAGCCAAGAATTAACCATTATCCTAAATTTTCTCAGTCTCCTCCAAAGATACCAACACCTTTCAAACAACAGGAAGTAGTCTAGAGAACAATACCTACATTCCCAAAAGAAGGTTTATGGATGCTTATTATCATTTAGGGGATGGTGGTTACAAGTTGTTATTGGTCATAGTCAGAAAAAAAAAAAAACTAAACAAAGGAGTTAAATTCAAAGATATCTTTCTAAAAGAAAAAAGTGGTTTATGATATAGAAATGATGAGATAAAACAGTAGAATATTGAATCTACATTAATCCAACAAATAACTATTAATTTCAAAATATTTTGCATTTGTATGGATTTTAGTTTATTGATACAAATTTGAAGTTTATTTTGCTATACTATATGTATGTCTTGTTTGGGGTATTGTACTTGAGTAACTCATTAAAAACTGTAATGTATAACTAAGAAATATAGATTAATAGCCATGTATGATTAATAGCCAAACTGATAGTCATGTTAGGTATGTTTTCAAGGTTATACATATATATATTTAGATAGATAAATGGCCTTCAAATATTTCAAAGACCTACAGAATATGACATTTGAATGTTTTAATAGCATAGGCTTTTCTTGACAGTGAGACACCTCTGCTCTTGACAGCACCAATATACTTCAGATGAGATGATGGGCATAAAAGAAACTCCATATGGAGTTTACTTTCTTCATGGAAAAAGCTAGCCATTTGAGCAAGAAACTGCTCTTGCTTCAATTGCTGATGGTATACTGTCCAAACTGAACCAGCAGAACAAAAAAGAAAGTGACTGCCAAATTTTGTCAAGACAAGGTAAGAAAGTCCTTCAAAATTCCCTGATTCTCAGAAAAGTCTGTCAGATATACTAGGTCTGTAGGCCAAAGACAGATGCCCCAACATTACAGAAGAAACTAGGGTGACTGTCCAGGCAGCCAGATGTCCTTGTCATTAGGGAATATTTCACCCTTCTGGGCTCTTTAATGAAGTTGAAGACTAGATAGTCATAGCTGACTTAGTTATGATAAAAGGTATATTAGGTGTAAAATTTTAGAGTCACAAACATATGATAAACGATAGAGTATTTTCTCTAAATTTGCCAAATACAAATGGATTGGATATTGTAACTATAATTCCTAATTAATAACTATTTTGTTCTATGTTAAAGTTAAAAACCTTCCTTTTTAATTATACCAAAAGGGAGGATATGTGGAATTTTTTTTATACTGTGTAAATATATGGTACTGTGATTGGTTTAATAAAGAAGCTGCCTGGCCAATAGCTGGGCAGGATAAGGTTAGGAGGAAAGTCAAACAGAGAATGCTGGGAAGAAGGATAGAGTCAGATGAATCACCAGCAGATGCAGACAGAAATAAGGTGGGCATGCCATACTAAGAAAAGGTAGCAAGCCACATGGCAAAGTGTGGATAGAAACATGGGTTAATTTCAATGTAAGAGTTAGTAACAAGCCTGAGCTATTGACTGAGTATTTATAATTAATATTATGCTTCTGTGTGGTTACTTGTAAGCATTTTGTGAGAGACAAATGTCTGCTTACAAAGGTTGTTTTATCTAAATCAGGATGTAATGTTCACACTGTTTCTATTGATTTCTTATCTTTGGAAATACACTCATAATTTTGAAGTGTGTATCACCAGTCTGCAAACCTCAAGAAGAGGAATTGAGTCAGTGTTTTGCTATATAGACAAATAGTTTGATAACTATGTTGTTTATAAAATCACATGACTTCATGGTCATACCTGTAAACAGTTTATTTTTCTGGTGCCAGCTGCTCTGTGAAGGTATATCTTTAATACCATACTCAGTCCAAGATTCTATGTACTTCTTCATTCAGGTGACAAGAAAATTCACAAACTCCAAAACATTCAAGTCCATTATTTCATATTTTAAATCATTAGAATATATGTTCTCCTTCTGTTAGGAATATTTCCATGCAAGATAAAATTTTAGCACTGAAAAAATGTAGGACATAAACTATTGGTTTTATATAAAATATTAAATTTATTATATTAAAAGATCTTAGCTTCACAATTGTGAGGCTATAGAAACCAGAGTGGAAGTGTCGAACATTTTCATAGATCATTTTAGTCGCTTCCTCCCATCCACTTACTAAGCCAAGATATTTTCTTAAATTGAGGAAATAATGTTGGGTGCCTTGTGTTAAAAGATCATAGATTCACTTGGGTCAGTTATTTACATATTTTAATATAGCTTTAATTAAAATGGAATCAGCATTATTCCCCCTCTACTTCTTCCCTCTAGCCCTTTAAAATTGCCCTCCCTCAATCCCCTCCAATGTTCCTTTACTCTCAAATTAATAGCTTCTTTTTCTTTTATTATTGTTTTACACACACACACACACACACACACACACACACACACACACACACACACAAAGCATTATGAGTGTGCTTTTGTTGTTTGGGATATATCTTTTCAGGCAGATTACTCTATATTGGACAACCAATAATGGCCCTAATTTCTAGAAGAGTCTAATTGTTCTCCTCCAAGTAGTCATTAGTTGCTTGTAATTCTTTGTCTAGTGGTGGGACCCCTCTAAATTTCCCCCTTCCACATTAGTGTTCATTGATAATGCCATTTTTTAAAATCATCTTTATGCAGCCATTTCTAGGAGAGACTGCTCATGGTTGACATCAGTTGGAGAACATTATTTTAAAATGTGTTACATTTGTTTTTACTGTGACACCTTTGTTTAATGATGCAAAGACATGCTACATTTGTTTGATTAAATAAAATTAACCTGTGGTCAGGAGGCTGAGTCAGCAACTAGCTGACAGGGAGTGGTGAAGAGGAACCAGGTGGAGCAAGGATTTTTAAGTGGAGGTTGAGAGAAGGATGCTGGGTTTTTTGGAAGACACAAGCAAAGGGAGAAGGTTAGCTACATACTATTCAGCCTCTCAGAGTGAGCAGAATTCCATTCCAACCTTTGAATTTTGAGTTCCTTAGAAGGATGGAGATTTAGATAAGTTCCTTTAGTAGCTTTGAAAGAGTCTGTGCCTGAGGGAACAGAATTCCCTCAGGTTATGGCCCTAGCTGCCTAAACTGCTGGTAGCTACAGAGTTGCAGTTGCTGATTAGGACAGCTATTGTTTAAAAGACAGTCACAGATATAAAGAAAAACAATAGACATCTCTTCATTTTGGCTCTTACATTCATTCTGCCCCCTCTCCTGTGAGCTTGTTTAGAAGATGCAAGAGCTGTGAAGTAGATGTATCTCCTGGGCCTCCGCTCTTCACAATCTGCTAATCCATGAGTTGTGTCTAGTTATGATTTTTGGATGCCTGTGGGAGGGGCCCCCCTCTCCAGATGCTTAAGTTTAGTCCTGATATCAGGGAAGCTCTGGGAGACATGAGACGGATTTTATTCCTTATCTTGAATTATGTCTTCTAGCTTTTTATAGTTTACTGGTTTGAGGGCAGCCTTAGGAAGATCTGCCAGGAGGTAGGTTATAAACTGATCTCTAGCTAGAGAGTCACCAGGATAAGTGAAGGTGGGAGCCAGAGTTGGGCATTTGGAGGACCTGCCCGGTACCGGAGAGGAGGAGGGTGCTAAAGGTTTATTGGAGTCAGAGATCCCTCAGGTTCAGGTTGTATAACTAGGAGCACATGGGCAGGAGAGATGGAATCAAGGGGGGAAGGAAAAAGCTTAGATAAACAAAGCTTGGGTATAAGGTAACTCTTTTCATTTGCCCATTCCCCGGCAGAAATTAGATAATTCCTGTAAAACATGGGGGTCTAAGGAGCCATTAGGTGGCCATTTCTTATTATTATCTAAGGGATACTTAAGGCATTTCTCAGAGGAGTGAGACTAAGAGGAGGAAGTCTTATGTCCCATGACTGCAGCCAAGAGAAGAAAATTAAAACAAAAAACAAAAAACCTAAAATGACAAACATGATCCAAGACTCCAATCTTCAGGCATCCCCAAGATCAAATGAGGATCGGTGATTGATTGGTGCAAGTCACCCTATGCCTCATCAAGCAGAGGGGTGAGTGCCAGGCACGTGTGTAGCCAGAGGACCCCTGGGTGTTCGACAGCATTCAATGCTTGGTCAAGAGAGAATGAGTTGTGGCATATGCAGCCCGAGAATTCCTCAGGGGTCTGACAGTGAGAACAATATCTCAGACTACAGTCATGGGAAATGGCCAGAGACTGAAGCTGGTTTATGCTGGCTGGAAAGGGCAAAGTCACCATTTGAAGCAGCAGATATTGTGTGAAGTGGTCTGGTGGCCGGGCACTGAAAAAGTGGGCAGTTGTAGATCAAACAAACTTCGGTACAGGGTCCCAGATGCAGAACACTGGGAAGGCCTGCTTCATCTTGGCACTAATGTTAGTTATTTTTATGCGGTGCTAAGTTATTCATTAAGCAGCGCTGCTTGTCATTTGAGAAAAGCCACAAGGCACAACAAAACCCACTATAAGAGTTTATTAGGAAAAAGGCCTATGAAAGATTGTGCATGGAGAGAGAGGAAAAAGAAGATGCAGGGGGAGGAGTCTGTGACCCATTTTTTATGGATTCTCCTGCACATGCACATATGGGCTTACATAGTTAAGCCATGCATGTGCATAGATTATATGATCATGCTGCATGCAAATTACGTGACCATGCAGCGCATGAACTATGTAGGATGTAAGGCCCCAGGATGACTAAGCCTCTTTCTTAGCTACTGGACAGTGCATGTGCCATCATGTAGCAATAGCAGATATACTTATTATGGTTATAAGGATAATATTTAAAATATAGTAAGGATTTCTGCTGATCTGAAAAAGTGATGGTAACAGTTTTGTTTTCTCATACCCATGACCTCATGGAATAACAAATACTTAAGTACCAGATACAAAAAGCATCCTTTCCAATGATTGGTCAAGATAGTCCAAGTGGTTCCCAAAACGATATAGATTATCAATGTAGCCCCTGATTGCCTTCAGGGTTGAGTTGGGACTCTTTTGTTGAAGACACTGCACAGTTAAACCACATGACAGAGGTGATTCAAGCTAGATCTAACCTGAAAGCCTCTTTTCTATGGTCTGTTATCCCTGTTTCAGAAATATACCTGTAAGGTGCCAAAGGAGGAGAGCAATTAAACAGTCTACCCAGAGACAACAGCTACAAAGCACAATTACCAGCATGGCAAGATATGCATAAAGTGAAAGAAATATCACTCACATGTTGGCAACCAACAGCTGTTTAATTGGACTTAATGGCCACTCCATGGGAGAGAAATCATGCCTAATACTGGAATCCTAGGAAGATTACTTATATTTTATGTTCTTTTTTGAACAATGTGTAGCACAGCGGTACATATCCTGGACTATAGTATCATCCATGGCATCTTCATTGCCTTAAAATACACCAGTTGGTGCTTAAGAGAAGGTTTAGTGGCTAAGAATAGCTCCAGCTGCTCAAAACGAAGGTCTATTTTTACTTTAATTGAAAGTAAATTTTATTGTTTCTGTGGATGACACTCTTGTGGTTGTATCATATATATTCATATTGTGCCAATGACACCCAGATTATCTCCTGTGCTGGCTTCTATAGTTTCACTATTTTCATTTTAGATTTAGGCCTATATATCATATTTTAATTACTTTTGCTAAAAGTATGAGATTTGTGATTAACTTTATATATTCTCATATTTAGATGTACTTCCTCTTACTGGAATTTTAATTCGTCTATCCCAGATAACATGCAAAACCAGCCTCTTCCCGTGACTGTAATTTTTTGCATGTTGTATTTGCTATGGCAAGGTGTCCACACCAAAACCAGAGAAATTATCATAAAACTTTAAGTACTTAACAAGAAAATAAACAAAAGAAGGTTGTTGCACGAATCTCTAAAGGGTCTTATTAATAAAATCAAACCCGAAGCCAGGTATTGGGTTAAGGCTGGAAGATCAGAGAAGCAGAACAGGCCACAGCTACCTCACCTTGCCAATTCCTCAGCTGATCCTATTTCCTCAGCCTGGATGCTTCTCAGCTGAACTGTGCTGCTCAAAAGCCGAAAAGCTTAATCAGCTCTAGTTCTTGGTACACAGGCCTTATATACCTTTTTGCTTTCTGCCATCACTTCCTGGGATTAAAGGCGTGAGTCACCATGCCTGGCTGTTTCCAGTGTGGCTTTAAACTCACAGAGATCTGGATGGATCTCTGCCTCCAGAAGGCTAGGATTAAAGGCGTGTGTGCCACCATTTTCTGGCCTCTAAAGCTAGTGGCTGTTCTGTTCTCTGACCCCAGATAAGTTTATTAGGGTACACAATATTTTGGGGAACACAATATCACCACAGAAGGTAAAGCAACAGAAATTATAGAAGGCATTCTTGTGAGTGGAAGAAAAAAAATAAATTAATTTCTACCAAATTATTCACATACAACAACACTAAGGGAGACTGGGACTTGACTCTGAGAAGGAAAATACAGTGCAGACCACAGCTGTGGTACCCTAGACACAGAAGACTATGTATTTCCAATGTTCACCATATGCCACTGTTTTTAAGCATTATGTTAAATATAATGACATGTACAGGAAGAAACAGATGACAAGGATGAGCAGCTGATTTGGCAGCATTCTATGACATATTACCTTTTGCATACATGTGTATTTTCAAAGAAAATAAAATCATGCTGAAAAAATAATCTGGTTTTTGAAACCTATGTACTAAACTGCAAATAAATGCCACGAAAAAAATTTATACATGTTACTTTAGAAGTAATCACGTCTTAAAAAGTTTCGCCTTTGGTAATAAGTTTGTTTTAGAATTTTAATTATGTGACAATGATACACATTTGGAATATCTTTATATTATCCTTCGGTAGTTGGGATACTTTTAAATTTTCTATTTTAGTAAGATCTAATATTGTTTTATTAAGACATAATTTGTTATCTATCTGCTTATTTAATTATGTTTGTGTGGTTGTGCATGTCAAGGAAGACTACAAGTATGTGGAATCACTTTGCGATGGAATTCCTAGATTGTTCTGGGTACTGAACTCAATTTTTCTGTAAGAGTGGTGAACCCTATTAACCATGGAGACATCCCCGCTGTTAAGAGCTGACATTTCTAAAATTTAAGGTCTTAACTTTCTATTTTTTAAATCAAATAAAAATGAATAGAATTAGAAACTAGTTTTGTCTCTTGTTGCGTCATAATTTTCCACTAAAATGCAGAAAAACTGTTCTCTAGAGTGCTTCATTGTGGAAGTTTCACGAGTGGTTTTTATGGTTAGGCAGGGCGTGCAGGTTGTCTATATTTTATTTCATTAATCAAACAAAAAGGCATTTTCAGGAAAGTGTGAAAGTGAAAGGCAGTCATTAGTATAGGGAAAAAAGACCATGAATAGCTTCCAAAGAAGCTTTCATCAAATACTTTAGGGATTGCCTTGTTTACCCACTTTTCAAAATCGTCTGCTGGTTGACTATGTGTTCTTCATAATTTTGTCTATTTTTAAAATTTAAATTACACATATATGTTTAAATTATATATATATATATATATATGCATGTGCACGAATATTTGCTGCATAATAGCACACAATCACTGTAATATAATTACGCAGGAATTAAGGAGAGACTGATATGTTAAGTCATGTAGAATCATTGTTAGATACTCTCACAGAGCCTTACAAACATAACTAAAATAGTTTTCTATTTCATGGCCATTGCATGGAAGCATTTGAATTGCAAATATTGATTTAAAAATAATCATAGTATAAGTTATAATATTATTTCATTATGAATATTTCAATTAGCATTTAAACTTCTTAGTATATAACATATTATAGTTGTTGCATGGTTATACATATATCTCACTATGACTATATTTATGATATTCTCCCTGACAGTGCCTAGAGGGACAGGACCCACAAGTTGGGCAGCCTAGAGAACCAGGTTGGAACCAAATATGACTGGCAAAATCCAAAAAAGTCAATGAAATGATTCCTAATGATATTGTGTTCTTCTCATAAATTGTTGCCTAGCCCAATTGCTGTCAGAGAGGCTACACTCAGGAACTGATGGAAACAGATGCAGAGACCCACAGACCCTGTGGAAGAGGGGGAGGAAGGATTGTAAAAGCCTGAGGGGCCAAAACACCACAAGAAAACCTCATAATCATAATCATAATCATAATCAACTAACCTGGGCTCATAGGTGCTCACAGAGACTGAACTGCCAACCAGAGAGCTAGCATGGGTCTGACCTAGGTCATCTGCACATATGTTATAGTTGTGTAGTTTGGTCTTCTTGTGGGACTCCTAACAGTGGGAGCAGGGGCTGTCACTGTCTCTGCGTTTGGGACAATTTCCTCCTATTGGGTTGCCTACTTCAGCTTTAATAGGAGAGGAGGTGCCTAGTCTTGCTGCAACTTAATATACAATAGCTGTCTGATATACATGGGAGGCCTGCCTTTTGCTGCAGAGAATGGAGGAATGGATGTGTGGGAAAGAGGGGAAGTTGGAAGGAGTTACTGGGAGGAGAGGAGGGAGGGAGAGGAAACTGTGATTGAACTGGGAAAAATTAATTAATTAATGAATACAAATAAATTAAAAAAGGATTAATATTCTAATCTCTAATCTAAGAAAGCAATGATAAAGTTCTATTAAAAACAAATATATTAGCAAATATTAATATTACCTGTATTTAGCAGAAAAATGAGTTTATTTGAAATATTAAATTTAAATTATATTGCATAGAAGTTCCTCCTTGTAACACACCCTTATTTTATAGGTGCATGTAGTTTAAATTTGGAGCTATGTTGAAAGACTGGCTAAATTGAATTTGTAATAGTACTGCCAGACATGAACATCATCTTCAATAAAGGAAACTATCCCAGGTGAATAAAGATTCAATATAAACTCAGTTGATTAATTTTATTAATTCATTTCTGTTAACTTGAACCCAGAGTCATCCTACTGAGACTGTAGATGAGTTAATTAACAGTGTGCCTAGAGAGCAGTGGTTTGCTTAATTGTTTGAAATAAGCTTTAGGATATGTTATTTTAATTGTCACCTTGTACTTGTTGTCATTGATCTATACTAAAATATGGTTGTCATTTCTATATCAATTTATGATATAGAATAATGTTTACAGTGCCCTAAAATATAGTGTAAATCTTTCTAAGTAGAGAAGAAGGAGTTCTGCATACATGAACATGTCTAACTCTGGCTTCGCTTTGTCATTTATATTATTTTTATGTGATTTTTCTCATTAGGAACATGCTGCCTTCACACATCCATGAAAAGCTCATCCTCCTTCCTGCCTTCTTTCTCTATCCTCACTCTCTCTGCTCTTATATGACTATTCAAGTTATTTTAAGACAACATATGCACATTGTACTTGTAAATCTCTGATATCGTTCTGATGGTAGTTGGGTTAATCTGTTTGGAAATCAGACTTGAGCTGTTCAGTAAAGTTGAACAGGTCTACACACATAGATAGGGTACCTAAGAGTTGTTTCCTTCACTGTGTAGAAGCCTAAGTTCATGTGACAGCATTTGTCAAAACACAGGTTTACTACTGTGCTTACAGAATTATTTTGAGCAAGTCTTTGCCTATCCCAATAACTTAAAGTATTGTACACATATTTTCCTCTAGCAATTTGAAAGTTTCATTTCTTAGAGTGTTGTTTAAACAAGCAATGGAAAAAATCCCTATAATCAATATGTAAAGTGAATTATATGCTGTTGACTGGTGATTTTTCAGATAGGATAAAATTTTTCTTCTACTAAGATTTGATTTTATTTGTGAATTTTTTTGTTTAAATCAATACTGCCAAAATTTTTTATCCAAAATATCCTCCAAAATCCCATGTGTTAACTCAGTCAAGAAGTTGGTGGTGCTATAGAGAGGTGGTAGAAGTCTTAGAAGGTGAGACCCAGTGCAGGACATTGGGTAATTAGGGGTGTTTCCATGAAGGGGGTATTGGGACTCTGGCCTCTTCCTTCTTCTCTGTTTACTTCTGATCACCATGAGGTCAGCAGCTGGCCCCTGTTGACCATGGGCTTCACCTATGAATGCCATCATAGTCCCAATATAAGGACAAAGCAATTATTGATGGAAACTGTGAATGAACAGAAAGCTTTCCTCTTTAAGTTGATTTGTCTTGAATATTATGCCATAAAAATAGAAAACAAATACAGTTACTTTTGTAATCAATATTCAAATAAAATGTTCAAATGATATTATTGCTATCCCTTTATCCTCCATTGCTGCTTGTACTAAATTATTCAGATAAACCTCACCCTCTACTTGAAGACTGATGTCTGGATCAACCCAACCAATCTCTTCTTTGTACTGAAAAGTAAATATTTTAGGAAAAATATGTATGTAATATATGAATGGAGTATTTAGATTTTGGTCATTGTTTATAGAAATCAGTTTTTATTCATCTGAGCCTCTGTTGACTATGATATTAACTGGGTGAATGCCATGTGTATCCTAAGGCAAGATGAAGCCAATTGAATCACATGCAAGCACAGTAAAACTCTGTAAAACACCAGCACAATCCCAGAATCCTCTATGCTTTTAAATCAATAGTGCATGATATTTTCTATTCATATGGGCATTGATTCCAGATAGCACTAGTGAATTAGTAAGCTCCATCACAGAATGCTCTAAGGCTTTTCCATATTGCTTGGACAAGAAAAGATTTATGTCGTCTTATACAACACACACAATTATATAATCATGTATATATATGTGTGCATATACACATATGTGAGTGTATATACATATATATGATAAATATTAGATGCAGAGTTTGAA
>CABHPR010155754.1:19612-30382 GCA_902168415.1 Peromyscus melanophrys | reverse complement strand
GAGAGAGAGAGAGAGAGAGAGAGAGAGAGAGAGAGAGAGAGAGAGAGGAGAATTTTGTGGAAGCTGTAGTGTGGCCTACTGAGCCACACGGTTTACCCTTTAGTCTACTCTTTACTTTCGAGTGTTCATTGCCTCGAGTCATTGATCTGGTTCCAGACCTCTGGCTTCTGCTACACCACCCATAATGGGCTCTCACTGGGGCTCCCCTTAGATATCCTATTGTTCTGTGTCATGGAGATTGTGCTGTTTTGGATCTGTAGGCTCGTCCCTTTCACCTGCTCCAACAGTTCATAGATGCCATGGATGTTGGGGTGGCCAACTCATAGCCTTGGTTCAGGCCTGGGTGGTAGCTGGGGTGGTCACCCTGATAGCTTTCCCTCACTGTCACTACCTGGGCAAGCTCTCCAGCATGGCCTTGGCTAGCTCCCCTAGTGCAGCCTGCAGCAAGGAGCGGGGCCAGTTCTCCTGCTCTCAGGTCCTTAGATCCAGGTCCCCGTCACTCACACTACCAGGATGAACTCTACTGTTTTGCCCAGATGAGGTGCAGGGCACTCTTTTTCAATTGTTGTAGGGGGCATAGGAGGGGGAGGAAGAGCTCTCCTGCTCTCATGCCCTCAGGACTGGCTCACCTGCTCCCCGACAACAGGGTCAGCTCTAGGCCGCTGTCCAGGTGAGGTGCAGGGCCTGCTCTCCTGTGTGCTGCAGCTGGTCAGGGGCAGGGCTAGTTCTCTCACTCTGGTGGCCAGCCTCTAGCCTGAGGCAGGTAGCAAGCAGTGGAGGGGAGAGGACATCTTTCCTTCATCCATGCCACTGCATGGCAGATGAGGGGGCAGTGGAGCAGCTCTGTTGTCCTCACGCCCTCAGGGCCAGCTCACCTGTGTCCCCAACAGCAGGGTCAGCCCCAGTGTGCTGACCAGATGGAGTGCAGGGGAGGGTCAGGGCTAGTTCTCCTACTCTTGTGACCCTGGGGCCAGCTCTCTCACCTGCCACAGGTGATAATGGGGGAGGGGGAGGGCATCTTTTTCTCACTCATGCCACCTCATGGCAGACAAGGGGAGGCCGGATCAGCTCTCCTGCTCTTGTGCCCTCAGGGTTGGCTCACCTACGTCCCCAACCACAGGGTCAGCTCTAGTGTGCTGCCTAGAGGGAATGCACACCTGGAGTGAGGGGTGGGGCCATCTTTCCCGATGTGCACACGTTTCTTAAACCTCCTTTTCCAATGAGAGTTGGATCCCAGTTCCATACAGATCAGACAGCAGGGGCCTCAGGCTTAGAAGTGGGATGCTGAGATGGGAATACAATGACTTTGGGAATGTCCCTGTTCTTGAGTTGGGCCACGCGGGGTCAGGACAATATTTTTTACTGTTAATGTTTTGTCTTATGGTTGTGTTATATCAATCAAATGTTATGTCATTTGAAACATTCAGAAAAACAGAGCTACAGTACACTTCCTTGAAAAAAGTGTCTATACAAGTGTTCCTCGAGCAGGACATGAACAGGCTCCATCTGTAGGTGCACTTGGAGCTCAGGGAACATCAACCAGGACTCAAGCCTGCCACTCACAAGCCATCTAGTTGGAGATTCTCTCAGGGATCCCAGGCCCCAGCTAAGGGATCCTCAGGGATCCTCAGGCCTTCTCTCAGAATACCAGAAGCAGACTGTGCTAGAGGGTAGACCAGATATCCTGTGGTGTCTGACCCCAAGAGTCTGTGATGTTTGAATTCAAACTCTAGGCAGATCTAACTTTTTAGAGACCTGCCAAATTAGCTTTACCCTCTTTCTACAGACTGAAAAACCTATTGGCTGTAGAGCAAGTGAAGCTTGCCTTCACAGATCAAAGCTGCTCTCTGCTCGCTTGCCACTTTTTTCTGTGAAGGTCATAAGGACAGAGCTTTAGACTGTTTTTGTAGTGTGCATACAGTTTAGGTTGAATATTTTAGGTATTCATTATGTGCATGTGACATTGTGTTTTGTTTTTATATTATAAATGTTACATATTGTACATGTATATATGTGCATGTTGTCTATATGTATATATACACATATTGTGTTCTCTGTGTGTTATATGTCTCTCATAAGTATGTATGTGTGTACTATTAAGTATAAGTATATGTTGTATATATGGGTGCATACATGTATGTCTTGTGTTTATGCATGTATGTATATGCTATGTGTCCTCATGTGTTTGTGAATAATTAAATATGTATACTATCATGTGTGTGCACATATGTATTTGTGTATGTTGTGTGTACATATGTTTATGTAAATGAACTATGTGTGACTCTTTAGTATATGCACCATTGTGTATATGTATAAAGGGGTACATGGATACATGTATGTAAGTGTGTGTAGTTGCATGTGGATGTTTTGTTGGCCTGTATAAACAGGAATGTTATCCTACATTTTTGCTGTAAATTAGAGATTCTCAAACTTACGCCTGTATTGCAATCACCTTGAGAGCTTGGGAAAGCTGAGGCTGCAGAGCCTCTAGTTAGCCACATAGCGAATGTGTGATTTAGATACTAAGTGGTACAGCTCAACTCGGCCCCACTGTGAGAAGGGCAGCCATGCCGCTAGGAAGACCCACACAAGAGCACCCCCTGACTAAAGGACCTGTGTCTGACCTAGACCCTCACTCTGTCATAAAATTAAAGGCATTATGGGACTGGAACTATGGTTCAGTGGTTAAGAGCACTGGCTACTTTTTCAGAGGACCCAGGTTCAATTCCCAGTGCACACATAGCAGCTCACAACCACCTGTAACCCCAGTTCCAGAGACTCCAATGCCTTCTTCTGGCCTCTGAGGACACTGCATGCAAATGGAGCATGACATCTGTGCAGGCAAAACATCCATGCACACAAAACAATAAATTAAATTTTAATTAAAAATAAAAATAAAAGATGCTGAAGTCTTAACTGGAAAGTTAGGGGAAGAAGATTATATCATCGAGCTTTGCATTTCCTGCTAGGTCAACAGGAAGAAGTTAATAATGCTGTTTGAGCAGGGTGATGGTGGCACACCCCTTTAATCCCAGCACTCGGGAGGCAGAGACAGGTGGATCTCTGTGAGTTCAAGGCCAGCCTGGTCTACAGCACTAGTTCCAGGACAGCCAGGGCTACACAGAGGAACCCTGGCTCCAAACAAACAAACAACAAACAAAAATGCTGTTTGACAGATGTGATCTGTTCTCTGTAAGCTCTAAAATTGTAGAAACAGAATCTCTCTTCTAATTAACATTGCCAGCTAGCCTGTGTGCGTACTCCCTTTCTGGGAAGGCCAACCAGCTGCAACCATCAGATCGTTACCACTTTGGTCCCATCCTTACACAGCCACCAATGATTAGACAACTCAGAGTTCATGACAAAACCAACTTGGAAGCTAGCGTGAGGGCTTTCCAGTTTATCTAAGTGCTCTGGGAACTTTAAAGAGCCCTGTTGACGGTTCAAGTGTTTCCTCTAAAGAGCTGTCGCATGAACATAATCTCCAGGGCAAAGAACCAGTCCCTGCACTTTTAACCTCAGCTTTCAGTGTCAAGAGCTTGAAAACCAGCGACAGCACTGGCAGCTTTTACAAACTGATTTTAAATGGAAAATCAAACATCCAAGTTGCAGTCAGCTGGACTTCAAGCCTTTAAGAGATACGTCACCAAGAGGGTCCCATTTCCTCTATGTGGGTCCTTGGTTCCCAGAGCACACACATCGATAGTGGTCCCTGGTGTTGGCCCACACACCAGTGCCCGGTACAGTGCAGTGTGTATTGTTCACGGAGTCAGGTCGGGACACTGAGACATAGCACTTCAAGTGGCTTGCCAAGCTTGAGGCAGAGCACTGGCCTCTTCCTAATTTAGGAGATTTTTAAAAAGCAAGTAAAGTGTAAGAAGCCCTCCATTGTCTGGGGTGTGAAAGGTCACATTGTTTTGTGTTTATGTCTCTGGCTGAAAAAGACCTGTCCTTGAAGCAGATCCTAGAGTCAGGAAAGGCCCCTCAGTTTTTCTGTTCAGTGACAGGGGATGTTCTACCAGGAGAGGTCTGCTGAAAGCCTACGCTCATATGGGCTTGATATGGTATACCAGCCCACCTCCATCAGTATCCCACAGGAGTGCATGAACACACAAGTAAGTACGCACACAAGCAAAACACACACACACACACACACACACACACACACACACACACACACACACACACACACACACACACAGAGTCCCAGTCCCAGATTGCAACTGTATGTTCTTCTAAGGTGTCTCCCCTCTCAAAGTTAGCCTCCACTCCTTCCCACCCTCCCTGCACCCAGGCAATTCCCCACATGTCACATCTTTGCTGAGACATTCACTGTTACCATGTTTTTCTGCTCCTAGCTAGAATTGGTGGCCCTGTCCTCCCTCTGTCCTCTGAGCAGGAGCCTGTTGTCCTTGCCCTACCCTGGGCTCTCCCACCTCCTACAGGGCACATGTGAGGGAATATATCAGTATAGTTCTGACAGTCTTCTCCACTTCCCACCACAGTGGCTGTCTGGGTCTTTCCTTTCTCTGAAGCCAGGTTTGGGCTTCACCTGAGCCTTCTCCCATCAGCCTCTGGGCCTAGCCTTGGCTCAGGGGGCTTCTGCAACAGCTGGATTCAGGGCATGGCTACTGACAACAGAGATTCTGTCTGGAGAAAGGGGTCCTGGTGCTTCCTGAAGCAGGAGTTGGGGGTCCTGGCTGAACCTGCTTTCATGTTATTTCCCAGGTATCAGCCATGTGGCTCTTAATGAACTACATCAAGGGCTGGGCCTCAGATTCTCCTCTTCTGTTGTAGGATTGCAGGGAGCTTCCTCTTAAGTGCCTGCCCATAGGTGTACAGCCAGGAGCATCAGAAACTCAAAAGTTCCCACCCACTGAGGCATAAGTTTCCAGACTATTCTCTAAGAGCTTAGTTATTAAATAGATATTAGTTATTATATATGCACATTTAACTATCATACATTTTAGCATTATGTTGTTTGTTTGCTTATAATTTGTTTTTTGAGCTCTCATACATACATGTAATGTGTTTTCATCAAATCTGCCCCAGACTCCTCCTGTTCCAACTCACCCCATATCACTGCTTCCACCCTCAGGTACGCCTTGAAACCCACTGAATCTACTCTGTGCTGCTGGTGTCTACACGGGTGTGTGTGGCCATCCCCAGGAGAACGGGCAGCCAATCAGGGGTAGCATCGTTTTGTCATAAGGTTCTATTCTAAAAATAGAAAATGAATACACTTGATAAAATATTAAAAACACAAAGAACCATAAGTCTATAACCACCGACGCCCTTTGAATTTGAACTCATTTAGTAGCTAGAGAGATGAAAGTCTGCCTCTTTGGCCTTTCTGCTTCCTTTCATCTCACATAGATGGTTCCATGTGGCCATATGACTTGAGGATATTTCCGTGGGTATTTTTGAGATGGACTTCAGCAGTTCTTAATATACTTAAGAATGCTAGCTTTTTTGTTTGTTGTAGGTGTTGCAAATCACTTTCTGGTTTATTTGCCTGTTCATTTTACTTTGCCCTCACTTTCTTAAAACACACAATTCTCATATAAAATTTGCTATTTTAAGGTACACAATTCAGGGTGTTAGTCCATTCATAAGATCGTCCAGTCACCCCTCACGCCATATTTGTGTGTCCACCCCCATACCCACTGCCCAACCTGTCTTCTCTATTCTCTCCACCCTGAGCCCCTAATTGTTGCTAAAGTTTTCCTGCCTGGCCCACGGTCAGGATAAATCTCTTTCACCTGCCAGTCCCAGAGCCGCTCAGACCCAACCAAGTAAACACAGAGACTTATATTGCTTACAAACTGTATGGCCGTGGCAGGCTTCTTGCTAACTGTTCTTATATCTTAAATTAATCCATGTCCATAAATCTATACCTTGCCACGTGGCTCGTGGCTTACCGGCATCTTTACATGCTGCTTGTCCTGGCGGCGGCTGGCTGTGTCTCCCTCCGCCTTCCTGTTCTTTTTTTTCTCTCTGTTAGTCCCGCCTATACTTCCTGCCTAGCCACTGGCCAATCAGTGTTTTATTAGCAACACATTTGCCATACAGAACATCCCACAGCACCTAATGACCACTCATGTACTTTTTGTTTCTTTGGACATTTCCTAGAAATATTATTTTGAGGTCTTTGGTGTCAAGTTCCTTTCATTAAGATTTTCAAACTTCATCCAGACTGTCTTGTGTATCATTGTATCATTTGTTTGTACATCAGAATAATGGTCTATCATAAGGATATAACATTTTATTTACACATCCATCAGTGCATGAGTGTTTGAGTTATGTACACATTTTGGCTATTGTAAAGAATCCCGCTATGAACAGTTGCATGCTGCTTTCTGTGTGAACTTGTTCTGGGATGTGCATCGTGGGATTGCTGGATCCTCTTGTAATTCTGTGTTTAGTATGTTTATGTACTCCCAGGGTGATTCTGAAACTACCTTCACCATTTCCCACTCTGCCAGCAGTAAAGATGGCGATTTCACTGGTCCACATCCTCACCCACACCTCTTGTTATCCATTTTACTTGTGGCAGGCTTCCTAGAGGCTGTGAGACTGTGGGATCCCATGGTGCTCCCCCCAATGACTAATGACAATAAGCATACTTTCATGCACTTGCTGGCCATTTCTATAAGACATGTGTAGCAACGTCAAAACCCAGTTAGCTGGGTTCTTGTGTGTCCACTTGTTTCTTTTTGATCTTGGTGTTTGTCTTTTAAATTGGTGTATTATACAAGCTCTATATATTCTGATGCTGGACACATATCAGATATATGATTGAAAACTGTGTTCTCCCATTCTGTGAATTTTCTTTTCAGCCTCCTTTTTTAATTAGAAACTTGATTTTATGTATATGGGTATTTTGCCTGCGTAAGTCTGTGTACCACATGTGTGCCCAGTGCTCCGAAGCCCAAAAGTTCAGATCCTCTGGAACGAGCACGATAAATGGTTGTGAGCTGCCATTTGGTCGCTGAGACTGGGACCCAGGTCCTCTGGAAGAGCAGCCAGTGCTCTTAACTGTTAAACTATCTCTCTAGACCCCTCTTTTTCATCTCTTGATGGGCCTTGATTTCACAAAATGGTTTTAAATTGAATTTCATTCAAATAAAGTATTTTTTCCTTTGGTTGCATGTACTCTGAGCTGCCATAAATGGAAAACTATTACCTAATTCAAGGTCGCAAGATTTCAACCCGTGTTTTCTCCTAAAAGCTCCGTTTTAAGTTCTTGCTCAGATAATTAATTCTTTAATTCTTTTGCACTTAATTTTTGTAGATGGTGTGAGGTAGAGCTCCAGATTACCCATGGGTCTCTAATTATCCCAGCAGCATTCTCTGAAAAGACTGTTACCCTGAATGAACTGTCCTGATACACTGTTGAAATTGGTTAGTCATAGAGCCATGGACCTGGTTTTAGGCTTTCAACTCCACCCCCATTGATCTCTGGATCTTTGTGCTGGTGTCAGGATGTGCAGAGAACCATAGGCTTTAGCGAGCTTTTGAAGTGTGAAAATGTGTGTCAACCTTGTTCTTTTCACAGACTTCTTTTGAGCTATTTTGAGTCCTTGCATTTCCATATGAAATTTCAGATGGGACTACATCAAGTCTGTAGAACATTTGGAAAGAATTACCATCTTAACACCATTAAGACTTCTAATCCCTGAACATGAGAGAACTTCCCACTTACTTAAACTGGTTTTTGTGTATTGTATCCTACAGACTGGAATAATTATTTTTAGCTGTTAAGGTTTTTTCTTTCTTTGCTTTGTTGTGTGTATATTTCTTCCTTGGGATTTTCTACCTACAAGATCATATTGTCTATAACTAAAGATAGTTTAAATTCTTTTTTTCCAATCAGAGTACCTTTTACTTGCTTTCTTTTTGTCCAATTATCCTGGCTAGAGCCTCTGGTAGTTATGATGTTGAACAGAAGTAAGAGCATGCATCCTGGTTTTGTTCCTGTGCTTAGAGGAAAACATTTGGTTTTCCATGTCATGTACTCTGTTAGCTCTGAGTTTCTTACTGACAGTCTTCACTCTGTTGAGGAAGCACCCTTCCAGTCCTGACCTGGGTAGTGTCTTTATCGTGAAAGGGTGCTGAATTCAGTCAAGCGCTTTCTCAATATCTTTGATATGATTTTGTGTATTCCTCCTTTCTCCTATTAATATACACTTCACCCCATGTGCTTTGGTCCCAGAAACCTGGTTAGGGCAACAAGGGAATGAAGAAAGAACAGATACATATGCAGAAAAGCTGGGGCCAAGTGGGCTGTACTCTGCACTCCGATGGAGTGGCACCAACCACGCAGCGACCCGGAACTTCCCGGAACTTCAGCGTGTTTATTATACACAACAAACAAGTAGGTGGATGGGGAGGGGGTGTAGCTGGTCTCAGCAGGAGGCGTTTGTGGGTGAGCAGTCTCAGGCAGTAAATATCCAGGAGGAGAAATCTGCACTTGCTAGCTTTTGCATACAGTGATCAATCATTTGTGAGCATTTAAACATGCATATTCAAACCCGGAGCACAGGAAGGCTTTCCTAATGCTGAGCCTGATTCGTATAGGGAAGGCTTTGCATTCCTGTGGACCTGAGCCTGATTCATATGGGGAAGGCTTTGCATTCCTGTGGACCTGAGCCTGATTCATATGGGGAAGGCTTTGCATTCCCTTGAGCTGAGCCTGATTCATATGGGGAAGGCTTTGCATTCCCCTCGACCGGAGGCTTCTGGTCTTTGACACTTCACTGCTGTGCTCAGCAACAATAAACATTCACTCAGGGCTTCCTCAGCTCCCTGCAAATATGGTTATTACATTTTTTTTCATATGTTGAATCATCTATGCATTCCTAAACTACATAAACCCCACTTGACTATTGTGTATAGTCTTTATTATATATGTTATTGGGTTCCGTTTCTTGGTATTAGACTGAGGATTTCAAATCTTATTCACAAGACTTGTTGGTTTCAGTTTTCATTTCCTAGTCTGATTTTGGTATCAGGCTAACACTGGCCTCATAGAATAAGTTGGAAATTATTCCCTCTTGTATGTTTGGAAGTTTGTGACACACTTGTGTTAATTTTTCTTTAAGCATGTAATAGAATCCACAATGAAGCCATCTGGCTTCATGATTTTCTTCGTTGAAGGCTTTTTTAAAAATGACTAACACAATGACTTGGCTTACTATGGATTTATTATGATTTTCCTTTTTTCTTGATTCCATTTGTGGATTTCTATGAATTGTTTCATCACAATTATCAAATGTATTGGCCTAGAATTAACCACAGTATTTTATTAGAATTCTTTTTATTTATGTTTGTGTGAGATCTGATGTGTCCACACATGTGTGCGTGGATGCATGTACATGTGTCTGTGCATGTATGTGGAGGTTGAAGGCTAGTCTCACAGGTTGTTTCTCAGGTGCCATCCACTTCATTCTCTGAGACAGTGTCTCTCACTGGGATCTGGGGCTTCTCAATCAGGGTAGGCTGGTCAGTAAGGTCCTGGGATCCATCTGTCTCTGCCTTCCCTTCTTTGGGGTTACAAGCACAGAAAACCATGCCTGGCTTTCCACAGAGTGCTGAGGGTCAAACTCAAATTCTCATGTTGATGCATCAAGCATTTTACACACTGAGCTACCTCCAGTATCTCCAGCATCTTATTCAGCCTCTAAAATTCATTTTGTTTCTGTAAATTTGGTAAGTAGTGACATCCCCTCTTTGTGTGTGTATGTGTGTGTGTGTGTGTGTGTGTGTGTGTGTGTGTGTGGTGTTTTTGTTTTGAAGGTTTTGAGGGATGTTGTTTTGTTCTGTTTTTTGAGATAGAGTCTCACTCTGTGATCTTGGATTCCTGAAACTCATTATATAAACCAGACTGGCCTTGAACTTGTACAGTTCTCTTGCCTATGCCTCCCCAGTGTCTGGACTACAGGCATGTGCCACCACGAGCAGACCCTCTTTTGTTCTTGATCTCCAGAAAGTCTAGGTAAAAGTTTACCATTTGTTTATCTCTTCAAAAGACCAAGTTATGAGTTAAGTGGCTTCCCTCTTGTCTTCAATCTCTGTTTCATTCCAATTACTATCCAATAATATTCATTATTCCCATCCTTATTCTTGCTGTGAGCTTAATTTGCTCTATTTTTTCTTAAGGTAGAAGGATAGAGAGATGATTAACTTTACACGCCAGCTTGACAAGACATGGTGGCCAGATATTTGGTCAAACATGTGACATTGTGAAGATATTTCTTAAGCAAAATAAGCATCTAATTCTATGGATTTTGAATAACCCTGTTGCCTTCCATGGTGTGGTTAGGATTTATCCATCCAATTTGAAGTCTTAAGAGAAGGCAGGTGTCTGCTTCTAGCCTGCTTTTGGCCTCAAGCTCAAAAGAAGTCCTTCCCTTTAGCCTGCTGGCCTGCCCTGACATTCGGAATTGTTCACAGTTTCACAGACCAAATCCCTTTCTCATCGTGTCTGATGGCACAGGCCTGTATTCTGAAGGCTTGGGTAAGATGATGGCAAGTTCCATATCAGCCTGAGCCACACAGCAAGTTTAAGGCCAACCTAGACAACTTAGTGAAATGTTTCTCAAAATAAAATGTAAAAGGGGAGCTGGGGAGACAGCTCAGTGATGGAACACATGCCTAGCATGTGCAAGGTCCTGGGTTTACTCCTAGGGAAAAAATTAAAAGTCAGCCTTTCTATATATAAACACACACACACACACACACACACACACACACACACACACACACACA
>CABHPR010155754.1:4075-19602 GCA_902168415.1 Peromyscus melanophrys | reverse complement strand
ACACACACACACACACACACACACACACACACACACACACACACACACACCTGTTCTAGTTTGCTTTCTGTTGCTGTGATAAACACCATGACCAAAAGGGAAAGGGTTCATTTGGCTTACACTTCCACATCACAATCCATCACTGAGAAGTGAGGTGGGAACTCAAGAAGGAACCAGGAGGAGGAACCGAAACAGGAGACTGTAAGGAATATTGCCTCCTGGCTCACTTTTATGGGATTTTTAAGCCTGCTGTTGTATACATCCCAGTACCACCTGCCCAGAAGTGGTGCCACCCTCAGTGAGCTAGGCCCTCTTACATCAGTCATCAATAAAAAAAAAAATGCCCCACAAACTTTCTTACAGGGCAGACTGATGGAGGTAATTTCTCAGTTGGGGTTCTCTGTAGGACGAAATTGCTAAATGGTCTTATTAATAAAAATCAGGAGCCAGATATTGGGGTAAAAAGCTGAGAGATCAGAAAAGCAGAAAGAAGCCAGCCACATTCTTACTTCTTGGAGATCCTCCGCCAGAGACCTACTTCCTGTATACCCACACCTATATGCCTTTCTGTTCTGCCATCTCATTCCCTCTCTCCGCCCAGCTACATCACTTCCTCTTCCTGCCCATCTCTGTCACTTCCTGTCTGTCTGTACAGACCTCCAGACCTTTATGGTTAACTAGTGTTGGAATTTAAGGTGTGTGCCCCATGCCTGGTTCTGTTCCCATTGTAGCCTTGAACTCACAGAGATCCAGACAGATCCCTGCTTCCCAAGTGATAAGATTAAAGGCGTGTGCTACCATTGCCTGACTTCTGTGTTTAATGTAGTGGCTGGCTTTTTCCTCTGATCCTCAGATAAACTTTATTGGGGACACAGATATAATATCACCACAGTTGTCTCTTCCCAGGTGACCCTAGCTTGTGTCAAGTTGACAAAAACCAACCAGAACAAACTCAATAGACAGATAGAGAGAGAGCTAGATATAGATAGATAGATAGATAGATAGATAGATAGATAGATAGATAGATAGATAGATAGATACCCAATATATATTTGGTTAATTCTCTTTCTCCAAGGAACCCTAACTAAACAGTTCAATTCTTTCTAAAACTTGTGTGTGTGTGTGTGTGTGTGTGTGTGTGTGTGTGTGTGTGTGTTTGTGTGTGTGTGTGAACTATATGTGTGCAGGTACCACAGAGGCCAGAAAGGGCATCAGGCCAGTTTCAGAATAGAGAATTATAGGTATGAATTTCCGTATAGGCGTTGTTTTCACTACACCTCACTAGTTTTGGTCCTATCCCATAAGTCAGGTTTTCATTTCCATTTATCTCAATGTACTTTCTAATTTCTCTTGTGTTTTTTCTCTCTTTGACCCATTAGCCTGTGAGAGTTCATCTATTTTTAGTTCCTTTAAAACTGTATACACATTTGTGAATTTCCCAAATCTCCTTCCCGGATTGAGTTCTGGTTTTATTCCATAGTCAGGGAATATACTTTGGTTCCATTTCTTTGACATTTCTTGAGTATTGTTAAATGACCTTGTAGATGGCCTGGCCTGGAGAATAGTTCTCATGCATTTGAGAAGAATGTATATATTGCTCTTTTGGAGAAAGTTCTTACCTTTACATTTTAAGTACAAACATGCATCTTCCTTTCCGATTTTTATATCACTAGAAATACCCATGCTGAGATTACATAAATATTAACCTAAATCTACTTCAGCTTTATAACAAGGACAGATTGAAATGCAGCCATATTTCATCAACAAACTTCCCCCGAAGAAAAGAAGTTCACTCTGAACATCCACCAAGCATAAGCCAAGGGCTGGAAAGGAAGAACTTACAAGTGGCTGCCCACCAATGCCTAGTCACCTCTGGGTGGATGAAAAGGTCTTGCTTAACTGTGCTTAACTGAGGAGGCTGTTTTAGCTTCCAGACAGACGTATCTTAGGTATTTCTTTGCTAAGGATATATTAGTTTGCTTTGACAGAACAAAACAGCGTGGTCTGGGAAGCTTAAACATCGGACAGCCGTCATTTTCTAGTGCTGGAGGCCAGAAGTGCAAGGTGACAGTATCAGCTCCTTCCAAGACCGTGAGGGGACATGTTCCAATATCTCCCAGCCTCTGGTGGCTCCTTAGCTTGTGGCAATGTCACCCCAGCCCTTGCATGGAATTCCCATTATGTGTGCATGTGTCCAAATTCCCCTCTTAACATAGGCTTCCCATTATACTGAATTAGAAGTCCATCCTATTAAGTAGAGTTAGTGAAATCTGGCTCCACTAATTACAACTGCAGCAACTCTACTTGCAAATAAGAGTACATAATGAGCTGCTGAGAATGAGAATTTCAACATGGAAATTTATGGGGGGACAGAATTCAACCTGTAACAACTTAAATACAGTAAAACGTATTTAAGAGTATGGATTACAATCTCTTTACACATAAGGTCTATAAACACCAAGTCAGGTGTCCCTTGAGTTAATTCTTTCCCCCAAAGTAACACTACTTTACATACTTCCTTTTTTGGATCAAAAGCAACAATTCCTTTTTCAGTATCAGTTCAGAACTGCCCATCTTGGTGGAGCCTGCCATCCCACAACCTGGTCTTTTTTAAGCATGAGACT
Organism: Peromyscus melanophrys; assembly: GCA_902168415.1. NCBI lineage: Eukaryota > Metazoa > Chordata > Mammalia > Rodentia > Cricetidae > Peromyscus > Peromyscus melanophrys. The sequence continues at coordinate 16,978 of CABHPR010155754.1, read as the reverse complement.
CGCTCCCATATTGGCTGATTCTGCCTGCTTCTCCTGTAAGGAAACATCTGTGAACCAATCCCACAGATCACTGTGGTGCTGAGACCTTCTCAAGGAACAGAAGACTTCACCTTGTTCAAGTTAACAGAAAAGGCAGTGAACTCACCCAGGGCCCCAGGACAGATGTTGCCTGTGGCAGCCCCAACCCCAGTACATTCCAGGCTGCTCTTGAGGCTCCTGTCTCATGGTTATGGCCAGCCACTTGGAGGACACCTCCAGTGACTAGATGATGTGGCCATTTCAAGAATGTGACAGTGGGCACTCTCCCTGGTGCTGTGGGGTTTGCACACAGGGCCCGATGTTGGGAGCTGTGCAGCCTAGTCTCAGATCAGCATGTGAATACCTGTCCAACGGGTTTCCTCGGGGCAAAGCACCTGTGGAAAAGGACTTCACTTGGCAAGGACCAATAGTTCATGGGACAGTGTAGGAATTTGCAAAATTCGTGCAGTTTGCAGGCTCTTTTCTCTCTCACTATACTTTGTCAGTTACACATGCAACAGCTGGAATTTTCCCTGGAAATTCTGTTCCTTTTCAAATATTTTCCCCTAAGATTCAGCAGGGGTTTAATGCTTCTTAAATCTCTTATCTAGAATTTCTAACTATAACTCCCAACCCTGGGAACTTTTCTGACTCAATGAAGATAGTTAGGTGCATATGAGAAAACAATACTTGGAACGTAACCATATTTCATAGTTCGGGAAAGGAGAGCAGGGCATGCATACACAGACTAGGGAGAAAGCCTCAGGAATACACATGGTGCCAACTGTTGAGAATAAGTTCTCTGTGTGGTGATATTGTGTTCCCCAATATATTGTGCACCTTAATAAACTTATCTGGGGTCAGAGAACAGAACAGCCTCTAGATAGACATAGAGGCCAGAAAATGGTGGCACACACACACCTTTAATCCTAGCATTCTGGAGGCAGAGATCCAGATGGATCTCTGTGAGTTCAAAGCCACACTGGAGAAACAGCCAGGTGTGGTAACAAGAGCCTTTAATCCCAGGAAGTGATGGCAAGAAGCAGAAAGGTATACAAGGTGTGAAAACCAGGAACTAGAGCCTGTTAAGCTTTGGCTTTTAGCAGCCGTTCAGCTGAGATTCATTCAGATGAGGACTGAGAGGCTTCCAATCTGAGGAAACAGGATCAGCTAAGGAACTGGTGAAGTGAGGTGGCTGTGGCTTGTTCTGCTTCTCTGATCTTCCAGCATTCACCCCAATAACTGGCACCGGGTTTGTTTTTATTAATAAAACCTTCTAACAATTCATGCTACATCTCTGGACACCAAGCATAGAATGTTTGGTGAGATCTGGTATGCTCCAAGAGGAAAAGTTACAATGCAAGACGTCGGGTGGACAGATCCATCTTTACCATACACAGGAGCTTATATTGCTGGAGGAAGTATGGTAGAGTGAGATGAGCAGGGAGTGCTTTGTCAAGGTCTGCCTTTTACAGAGAGATTGAGACGTGGGACCCTCTTGTAGAAAAGGAAATTGTATAAAAATATATCTTGCAGACATGAAAGGATTGTCTAGGTTTGAATATTGTTGTCCTTAAAGCATTGTGCCCATGTCTATTACTTTTTAACTTTGTAGCTGCAAGTAGCTGCCAGCTGTAAGTGCTGCGAGAGCAGGATGTGTCTGGCTCGATATCTAGTTGAGCCTGCAAAAACGCTGAACTCTATGTCTAGAATAAGGTTATGCAGGGTGTTGGGAAGGGTATTTGGGGAAGCATAAAGGGGAACAATGGGGGCTTTTATAATGATCATGATGTATTCCTTAAATTATGGTGTATTTCTTAAAGTCAAAAATAGAAGCCAATAATAGAGCTGTTCATGTAACCCTGGTAAGAAAAAATTCTGTTTAAGTATAAATTAAGACAGCCCGAGCTTTTCTGGGTCACTTGAGTGCAATCCACTTGGTGGTCAGAAGTTTTCCTTGCACCGACGCCCCTTCCCCATCTCAGGACCTGAACCTGAGCCGAAGCTGGACCTCAGCAGCTTGAGCCATCACTTTCCCTGCCTTTCCAGACTGTCCGTTCCCATGTTCGCTTCACAGGTCTTTAGGGCTGGATATACAGAAACAAAGAATCAAATCCGGCGTCTGTGGTGACAGTTTATAGCATTCATGTCTCCCTCTCCTTAAGATCATCCCCTCTTGGTTGAATAAGTTGCTTCTCTACCCACACAGTCACATAAGAAAACATATACGATATCTATCTATCTATATCTATCTATCTATCTAATTGAATGAATACTGCGAATGTAATCTATGTATACCACAAATGTGATTAATATCATGAGTGTAATTAATGAATATCATGAGTGTAATTTAAAAAAATAAAATAAAATAAAATAAATAAAAAAAAAGAAAATATATATGGACTCATTCTACACCTAACTAAACACCTAGGCTTGTAGGACCTCCTGGTCCATCCTGCCTTAGCCAGGGTCAGCTGTTCGTCCTGCCACAGACCACCCCTTCTTGCATACCGCAATGTCATCAAGTGAAATTTTCTAAAATGAAAAAAAAAAAAGGCTCTATCATTCTTGTGTGTCACACTGTCCAGGGCCTCCTCACATCTGTGGGATGCAGACTATAAAGGGGATTCTGTCACTAGGCAAATGCCTTCTAGAACCTGAGAAAAACAATCCTTGCTATCCGGCTTTCTGTTTCAGACAAGATTTCTAGCTAGCCAGTCAAGGGGACATCAGGCCCTTGTCAGCTGTATCCTGAAGGATGGAACTCTGCAAAACTCTTTGCAGCCACAAAGGAGGCCATGTTGAAAGACTCTGCATCCGCAGACCCATTGTCACTATCCGTGCCATGTTTCTCGAGCTAAATGTCCTTCACTAGCGCCATCTTGGTCCAGCTGGCTCCTGATCCAGGCTGAACTAGACCACGTGTGGGTTAAGGGAAGGTGGTTCCCTCAAGATCCCCTGCTCCTCTTCCCTAACCACTGGGAAATTCATGAAGACTTCCATTCGTTATCTGAAGTCCCCACTTCTCCTGACCCTGAAAGGGATGCTCAGTCTTTGCTTGGGTTGAAACACTGGCCTTCGAGGCTTTCTCCCAGCTTCTCCTACTTGGCCAATAAGCCTTTTTTTCACTGCTTGGCAAGTGCTCTGTTTTGTCTATTCATTCTGTGACTGCAAGATAGAAAAGGACTAGTTCAGATTTTTAAAAGTAAAACTAATGAGCCATATTCTGGAATCTATCTGACTTTTTCATTCAAACTCCCTACTTTCCACCCCTTGATAATATCTCAGCTCGCTCACTTCGACCTTGAGCATCCTTCCTGGATGGCTCTCCCCTGGAAAAGCAGATACCCACGTCTCCTCTCAGAATAGCTGGGACTCCATGGTCAAGTGTGTGAACCATCAGTTGCCACTGAAACTTGACTGTTTACCTGTAAAGTGGAGGGCCATTTTAGACAGCAATGGAAATCAGTATGTGAAAGACGACAGGCATTGTTCCAAACACTTGGAAATGAAACTGTGTACTTCTAAAGTAACCATGGGTCGAAGGAAAAAAATCTCAAGAGAAAGAAAATATATGTACAATTGAACGTAAACTTCAAGCAAAACCTCCAGCATCCAGTGAAAGTGTTGCTGGGATGCCCAGTGCAGACATTAGCAGGAGACAATTACATTGGTAGCCTGAGTCCCACTGTACAGAAAGGAAGAGTAAGTGAGTCCAACAAGAGCAGAGAAAAGGAGTTAATTAAGACACCAGGAGAGAGAAATCAATGAAATTAAAAACAAAAACAAAAAATGGAGCCAGCAAGATCAGGTAACAGCACTGACAACTGAGTTTGATCCCTGAGACTCACGTGGTGGAAAGAGAGAACCGATTCTGGCAAGTGGTCCTCTGGCCTTCACATGCATGCTGCAGCAGGTTACACACACACACACACACACACACACACACACACACATACAAATAAAAAAATAAACAAGCAAACAAACATGTCATTTAAAAAAACAGAAAGAAAAACCAATGACGCAGAAAGTAGCTTCGATCAACCAGCAGAATTGAGGAGCCTCTACTAGGAAGACAAACTGTCTCAAAATTAGACAGAGTATGGCCGCAGGGTCTGCAGACCTCAATATTAACATAAATGCATACGAAAAATATCTCTCCATGTGTCAGTTTGCAAATGAGATAAAGTGAACCAATTCTTGAAAAAAACTCACAAACTCTGACATTCATCCAATTACAAAACAGGTCGTTTACCAGCCTGCTACTGCTGAGGGAATTGCCGTTTAAAACTGCTCCAAAAGGCTATCTTCAGAGCCTCATGGTTTTGAGGGAGAATTCTGGGAAACGTTTGAAAAAGAATTAACATCATTTTTACATAAACTCTTCAGGAAAATGGAAATGGAATTTCCACAGTTCACATTATGAGGCCACTCTCAGCACTTCCCAGCATACAAACAAACCTCAAACCATACTGCAACATCCCTCTTTCATATAAACACAAAAGTCCTTAACAAAGCAGTATCTAACAGAATTTACAGGTCTATTTTTTAAATAAATTCTCTGCAACCAGCTGGTATTTAATCCAATTTTTCCAGAATGATTCAATATTTAAAAGTCAGTCAATGCAACTGTCATAGTAACAAGATAATGAAGAAGAATCACAGAATCCTATCAATTAATGCAGACCAGGACTTGACAACACTCAGATATGTATTCTAGTAAAGCTGAGTGCACACATATGTGGATGTGAATAGAAGGAAGGTCCTCAATTTGATAGAATGGGTTTATAAAATCCCGCACCTAATAGTATACTTTCTGGTAAGACAGTGATAATTTCCCCCTCACATCCAACGATGTCGGCTCCCACCACTCACATCCACCAGAGTGCTGGCACCTCTATCAAGGCAACGTGAAGCAAAATTGGGGCCAAGGGCAAGTAAACCGAAAGGAATAGATAAGAGTATCCCCATTCTAGATGACATCATTGTCTCCATAGAATCCCAGGGACTGTCTACATTTAAAAAGGAAGCCGGGGCTGGGGAGGTGGCTCAGTTGATGAAGTGTCCGCCATAAAAGCACAAGGACCCAGATTTGATCTTCAGAACCCATGTCATAAAAAAAAAGAGAAAAAGGGGAGGGGTGGTGGTGTGCACTTGTAATCCCAGAGACATGGGGATCCCAGGAGCTCCTTCACCAGCCAGCCCGGCACAACCAGCCAGCAGGTCCCAGTGAGAGACTCTGTCTCAAAAGACAAAGTGGGCAGCATCTCAAGAAGGACACCTAACATTGACTTCTGGCCTCCACACACGACACATGCACCTTTACACACATATACACCTGCGCACAAGAAACTGTCTTTTAAACACATAAAACTAGAAACTGAATGACTTAGGTAAGATGCCAATACACAAGGTCGGCATGCCAAATGGACTGTGCTTCTTATTCCGGGGCTCCTGACACTTCCTCCATTTGCACTTGTGCCTGAGAAAGTCCTGCCCCAAATATATGGTTTATGATATAGGTCTACACATCAAACGTTCACTGAAATCTTGAAGAGTTTATTTTAAAACAATTTGACCATTTATTAAAGAAGAGAGAAAATGTGAATACCAATGAGACCAATGTGCTTGACTATGTCTACATAAAGAGTGAAATATTGGCTGAATATTTCTTAAGACTTCATAGCAGTTTTATTCATAACAGGACCAAAATTGGGGCAGGGAGGGAAACAGCACATACTTTCCAAAGAGATAAACAGACAAAATGTGATACATCCATCCAGTAGAATAAACAGGACAAGTCTCCTGAGACGCTGTCCAATCCCAAGTCGTCAGCACTAATCCCATGTTCCCATGTACATATGAGCAGCAGTAAATGGACTCAGTAGGAGAGATGTGTGTGTGTATACATGTATATATATACATATATACACATATATATATGAATAACAATGAACAGGTTATAAATATGAGAGAGAGTAGGGCCATGGGAGGAGCTGGAGAGAGGAGAAGGAGGGTGGGAATGATAAATGCAGTACTCATGTATCAAATTCTCAGAAACTAAAAACTTTAAATTAAAAAATAAAAAAAAATCAAATTTTTGACACACACAACCAAATGGAATAATATCAGAACTATGCTCAGTAAAAGAACCTTAAAGAGCAGGATGTATGAGGCCGTTACACCCAGATGCAGTGCTAGCAGATGAGAAATGATTCTAGGGTGGAAACAAGTCCCAGTGTCATTTGCCCCTGAGGAGGCAAAATTGGGAGTAAGCCATAAAGAGATGGCAAAGCCAAGTTATGTGTCACAAATGTGTGTATTTTTCAAAACCTACTGGATGCTACACCTAATATCAGGGCATTGAATTGAATAAAAATTTATCTCAAACAAGAACCTTAGGCAAATAGTGCACCCATGCTGAAATATTCAGGATTGAAATGTCCTGATGCACAATTTACGTCAAAACTCCCCCCCAACACACAGTGGGCAGGTTAACAGCAAGACAGAGAGATGGTTGTGTTGGCAGGCAAACATAAAACAACTATTTGGGGTCGCAGTGTGGCATACGTCGTTTTGTATTAGAAAGAAGATTGCTCTACTGGCTGAGGAGGTTTAGTGTGATTATACTAAAACCTCAGAAATGCTATTTGTAAATATGGGCAAGATTATCCTAAAATTTAGGATAAGACTGAGAAAACAGAATTTAAAAAAAGTTGTAATAAGTATAAGGCATTAGCAGTCACTCTGCCTGAATGATTTCAGACCCAAGTAGCTACAGAAATGAAAATGTGGTCCTGGGAAAGACACATAGATCGATGAGCAGGACAGAACATTTTTGAGTACAACCAACTAAAAAGTGCTCAGAGGAGGAAGGGCAGTGCTTTTCAGGGGTACTGCCTGGGCAGTGCCACACCCACAGGTGAGACAAGTGGACTCAAGTCTCACATCCTGCTCCTGCAATCAGCGCAGGCCACAGCTGCACTCAAACACAGCCCATGTTGAGCTAGGGTGTACTCCATGGGACGGAGCCTCCCTAGAGTACATGAAACCTGAATCTAATATTCACCAACACACACACACACACACACACACACACACACACACACACACACACACACCACACACATGCACATACATGAATGCACACCTTATACCCACTGGTAGCATTCAAAAACAAAAAAATAAAATGAACAAACTGTACTTCAATGGGTGAACTGTAACACAACATATGATTCATTCATCCTGTAGTGTTATTGATTATTTTTGCTCTTTTGGGGGGCCTGCCACCCAGGTCCCAAATAAATACAGAGATGTATTGTTACTTATAAATGCCTGACCTTAGCTTGGCTTGTTTCTTGCCTGCTTTTCTTAACTTTATATTATCCCATCTACCTTTTGCCTCTGGGCTTTTTCCTTTTCTTCTGTAATCTTACTTTCACTCACTGCTGGTTGTGTAGCTGGGTGGCTGACCCCTGATGTCCTCATCCTTAGCTTGCTCCTAGATCTTTCCTCACCCAGATTTCTCCTATTTGTATTCTGTGCCTGCCAGCCCCACCTATCCTTTCTCCTGCCTTGCTATTGGCCATTCAGCTCTTTAGTAGACCATCAGGTGTTTTAAACAGGCACAGTAACACAGCTTCACAGAGTTAAACAAATGCAGCATAAACAAAAGTAAGACACCTTAAAATAATATTCCCCAACACTGTAGAATACTACTCAGTAAAGAAGACTAGAGGACTGATACACGTGACCACTAGGGAAGATCTCAGGAGTATTTCACTGAGTAAATAATGCAACTGTACAGGTCACATTCTATGTTGTAGCATTTTCATAATATATAATGATAGCATGCAATATATACTTACCGTGTTTGTATTTATAGATAGACATACACATACTTCTTGATAGGAGCCAATCAGTGGTTTTCAAGGCTTAGGGCCTTAGGTGGTGAAGAAGATAGGCAAGTGTAGCTAGAACGGGACTGCAGTGGGAAGTGTTGGCACAGAACTCTATTTCTATAACTTACTGCATTGATATTTCCATAAGCCTGTATACTTCATAGAATGACCTAGAACTAAATACACTCTCCACTCACTATACAGTGTCAGCCTCCTGATTTTGATGCCCTTCTACAGACAAGTAGAAGGCGGCCAGGGAAACCATCACAAGAGTACAGGACAGACCTCTGCACTGTCCACCCTTAATGATTTGCAGTAAAAAGCACAGGCAGACCTCTGCACTGTCCACCCTTAACTATTCGCAGTAAACGGCACAACACACCTCAAAACATGGCACTGGCGGTGCATGGGTAACTCTTGGGAGATTATGTGGAACAAAAGCAGGTGGACGGACATAAGGAAGCCCTGGTTCCCTCAAGAGCAGTCACCACTTCGTGGTAGGAACACAGAACATCCCATGGGTTCCTTGGTTTGGGAGATATGAAACCAGAAGGAACAGGAGCAGTCATAATGAATCCAAGATACTTCAGCTTTGCCTGCAGACTTCTTTACAGAGGTGTATGTAGGCAGACTTCTTTACAGAGGTGTATGTAGGCAGAAACAACTTTAGGAAATGCTTCTGTTTGTTCATTTAGGAGGAAAACCTTGTCTTGCTTTGTGCGTTTCAAATCTTGTGAGGAGAAGCCACTTCTGTGTCCTGGGCCCTGCACCCATACTCTTTTCTCCACGCCCCATTCTGGAGACCAACTCCTGCTATCCTCTGGAGAATGTTTCCTTGCTTCTAGACTCTTCTGTACTAATCATCTTTCTTGCTACTCTTAACTCCGAAGCTGTGTTATATTCCTGGATCTCCACTGTGGTCTCAAACAGGCAGGAGCAGCCAGTGGCTATGACCACAGTTAAGGATCCAGTGTAGTGGCTCTCAGAAGCCTGGAAGGGGCACACAGGAAGTCGGGGTGCTGTGGTTTGTTGGGCATAATTTTTTATTTGGACATAAGGAGGCCCTGCTGTTCACTCACATCCTCCCAGCTGGCAGTTGCATCCTCTGTTTTATTTTCCCAAAGACTGCTACAGGAGCAAATCCATTTTGAGAGAAGGCAGCTTGGGTGCTCCACCTCCTCAGAGACGCACAGTGGCTCCTCTCGGCACCCCTCCTGAAGTCTTCAACTGCAGCCCCATTACAGAGAGATGTCTGACTTCGTTAATAATTTCTTTGGAAAGTTCTAGAACCCAACATAAACAAGTTTAGAAGAAATTATTTAAAGAAGTGAGGTGTGCATTTGTTTGTTTGTTTTTGTTTTCCATAGAACCCCAGAGCAGACACTCAGTCATGTCCTAGGAATGGACTGCGTTTGGCAAGAACTGGCAACATAAACCAGAGGAACAGCCCTCTGCGCTTCTTGGCTCCCTTCTGTGTACATGTTTTTGAGTCTTTTTCTCTCGGCAGCCTGTATTTTAATGTGTTTCTCAGGATACACGGAGGGCTGAAGAGGACCACTCAGCCCACAGCTTTCATCCCGCTCTGTCAAGACTACGCTGGCATCTGTCTCTTCCATCTATATCCCCAGGAAACGACAGAAGGCACTCACAAACAGGTGACCTTCCAGTTGTCTGACCAACTGTAGCTGGGATTGTGGTCTAGAAGAAGATCCCTGGAATCAGCCCACGAGGGTGATGAGGCAACTCTCGGAGAAGAGGAGTGGGCAGACAGCAATGTCCAGGATCGTTGCAAGGCATCACGCTGTGAGAATGTTGTGAGTCTCAAGTCCTGCGTGGCATCCTTATTAGAAATGATGGAATCAGTTCTCTTCACTGGGTCTCTGGGATGCCTAGCTTATTTTGAAAGGGAAAGGAAAATTATTTAATTTTCAGAGGTGTGAAGGGTAAAGGAAATAATGGCACAGAGCACAACATTGCTTAGAATGCCTTTTCCTTCACACACACCCCCTGTGAGAAACCATTATTTTCTTTTTCAGACATTAGAGAGCGTTTCAAATTATTTTGAGACGAAAAATGCCCCTCTCACAACTATAAACGGCTTCTATGGCGGCCCTCAACCTTTTAAAAGATGCTATATTTTGCAAAGCTGAAATTGCATCTGACAATTGCAGAATCTCTGGGCTCTGAGCAGGCAGCCTCCTCCAATTAAGAGTCCTTCCAGCATCTGCCGCAATATTTTGCCAATAAGCCGTTCCAATCCAAATATAGTTCCGATTCTCTAGCACTTTCTGTAGCAATTAAGTGTGTATTTTTTAACATCCCCGTGTTGCATTCGGCCTCCGTTCTCTGACCACCTGCAGTCTAATTCTGGCCTTCTCTGCACTCTGCATGCTCCAGCACTGTCGCCTGCCTGCCCCACCTCCTCTCTAACCTACTGAGAACAGAGGATACTGTTGGCTCCTTGTTCTTAGCCATCTGGGCCCTCGGTGTCCCCTTTGGCTTCTAAAGAGACATCTGTATGTCCACCTAGACATTCCTCCTTGAGTCACAGCCCCTCCCAATCGTCACCTGCCCACTCTGAAACATCCACCCATCGGCACCTGCACAGGCAGTTCTGTTTCCTACAACTCCCTCCTGAATTCATCCTCACAATGTTCTGGGAGGTGCTGTCCTCCCAGACTCCAGGGCTGGCAGAGTGACTCCTGATGTAATCTCTGCCTCGGCAGTGGGGACCCAAATGCAGGAAACTTGTTGGGGGAAATCACCAGGAAGAGGAAGCAGGTAGGAAGAGGCCAAGGACCAATGTAGCCATGGGGCTGATGACATCCCACAGTGGAAACCTGAGCATCAGCCGAAAAACATGGCCACCAGAGGTCTCCTCTGAGGTGAAGGGTGGGTTCTCACATTCACATTGGCAACCATGGGAGGTTTGGAGTCGGCAGAAAAGGATGGGCAGGAGGGCCAGCATCCTAAGGCCTCAATGAGTGAGTGGAAAGGCTGGTCAACTTCCTTGGGACTCTGTACCACAACTTCCCCTGGGTTCCTGCCCAGACTGCCTGCTGCCTACTGGCCTCCACCCACCCCATTTCTTCATGTCCTTTTTCCTCCCTTACTACAAATCCCTACCTGTATGCTCAGGTCACACTTTCTGATCAATGCTATCTCATTATTTGCCTTGCTCACCTCCTCAAACTCTTGTCTATGCAAAGCAAATCACTCGAAACAACGAGCCTTGACTGTCTGCTCTCCCTTTCTTTCTAGTTACTGTGTTCCCGGCATTGTAGCTGCAGCTCCAAGACTCAGCGAGGCCTTTTCCTGGAAAAGACAGCGCCATCCGCTGCCTAGATCCAAGAGGAATACTCCCTCCAGGTCTGCTGCTTCAACACTCACAGATACCTTCCTGAGCCTGCATACTGACCACCAGGTTACCACTGCCCCTGGGGTAACTCTATAGCATGAGTTCTAGTTGGTCTTAATAATTAAAACCCAGAGTCAGATGTTACAGTAAATGCTGAAAGATCAGAGAGACAAAGGAGCAAGCCACAGCCACTTCTTACCTCGACAACTCCTCAGCCTGTAAAGGGGAAGCTCCTGTCTCCTCCTGCCTTATATTCCTCTCTCCACCCAGGCATATCACTTCCTGTCTCTACCTCCTTAGTGCTGGGATTAAAGGCGTGTGCCTCCCAAGTACTGGGATCAAAGGCATGAGATCCCAAGTGCTGGGATTATTGGTGTGTGCCTTCACTGCCTGGCTTCTATGGTTAACTAGTGGCTAGCTCCACACTCAGATCTCCAGGCAAGCTTTATTTGTTAGAACACAAAGAAAATATCAACACATAACTCTCATCATCAGAGTGGCCTACTGTCCACAGTCAGAGGCTACAAAGCCATGATAAGATGGCCACTGCAGAATCACAAAAGTTGGATGAGGTAAGAGAATCTCATCTATAGCCAGATAGTGATCGTGGATCTGTGAAGGAATGATCTGCTCATGTGTTAGGTCCAAGTTGGTGGTGAGGTTGCATGGTAGCCCCAACTAATGCATAAATTTGCATATCAATAATTGTCATAAAACAAATGCCTGAGTCTGTTCCATGGCCATTTCACCCCTCTCCTATCCATTCCTATATTGATACTCCAATACCCACTTAAGGACACAAGTTGGTAAGGATGGGGTCCCCCGTGAGGGTTAGTGCCCTCTTAAGAAGAGAACACTGCAAAGGTTTCTTTCTCCTTCTTGTGAAGACACAGCAAGAAGTGAGTGCACAATCCAGGAAGTGTGCTCACCCTTTCTCCACCTTGATCTTGAATTTTCCCTCTGCAGACCTGAGAGAAATCAACGTGTGAGCTGTTGCTGGAGAATTTCTCTCCAGCTCCCAAGTCCCGCCAGTCCCGGAATCCACTTATAAAATAAACACATAGACGCTTACATTATTTAAACTGCTTGGCCAGTAGCTCAGGCCTATCATTGTCTAGCTCTTACTCTTATATTTAGCCCATTTCTATTAATCTCTACCTTGCCACGTGGCTCGTGGCTTACCGGTACTTCACATTTTCCTTGTCCTGGTGGCGGCTCCAGGCAGTCTTCTCTATCCTTCCTCCTTCCTCAATTCTCCTCTCTGTTAGTCCCGCCTATACTTCCTGTCTGGCTACCGGCCAATCAGTGTTTATTGATACAGAGCGATATCCACAGCAGTGAGCCATCCAGACCATCTTTCTGGAAGGCCCAGGGGGAGGTCCCCCTTGATTCACCATGCTGCAGGGAACATCCCATAAATCCCTCAGCCCTCTAAGTTGCAGACATTAGTGTGCGGAGAAAGATGTGACTCACTACTGATCCAGGACCAGAGTCCATGCCAACTGCCAGCCTTTGCCTGACACCAGGTATTTCATTTCCTACTCTTTTTTTGAGTTGTTTTTAAAACACGTCTGGGCCAGGTGGTGGTGGTGGTGGTGGTGGTGGTGGTGGTGGTGGTGGTGGTGG
>CABHPR010155753.1:33005-70468 GCA_902168415.1 Peromyscus melanophrys | reverse complement strand
ATGTAGAGACTCACAGCAAAGCATTAGGCAGAGCTTGGGGAATCCTGAGAGAAGAAGGATTATAGGAGCCAGAAGAAACAAAGGCAAGAAGCCATAATGAAACAACTAACCTGGCTCATAGGAACTCACAGAGTCTGAACCAACAACCAGCAGTCTGTGTGGGATCCACGTAGGTCTTCTACATATATATGACAGTTGTGTAGCTTCAACTATTTAAGAAACCCTAACAATGGGAGCAGGGGCTGTCCCTAATGCTTTGGTTGGCTCTTTCAAACCTATTCCCTATACTGGCCTTAATACAAGGGAAGGTGCTTTGTCTGACCACAACTTGATATGCCATGGTTTGTTGATACCCGTGGGAGGCCTGCCCTTCCTGAACAGAAACAGAGAAAGAGTGAATTGAGGTGGGATGAGGGAAAGTGGGAGGAGGGGAGGGAAGGGAAATTGCAGTTGGAATGTAAAATAAATAAATTAATTAAATCAAAAATAAGTAAATAATAAGAATCACCCCAGCCAGTCAGTGACAGCATGGAGTGTGTTTTGTCCAAGCTGTGTCAGCAGAGAATGGGGCTCTTGTTATAGGAGCTAGAGGGAGGGTGGAGGAAAAGACACTTACTCATTTTTCTTTCATTTGACAGCTTGGAAAATCCCAGTTTGACTTCATAATGCCAGCTCTTCAGTTATCATTTAACACCTCATCCAAAAACAGTTGATGAATGTTAGTGAGATGCACAATGTCATTTTCATTTGCCAATCCGACCAATTTTTATGTCCTTAATAAGCCCACAAGTAAATTTGTGAATTTATTCATTAAAAAACTCAAGTTAAAAGGGTGAGGAGATAGCTCAGTCAATAAAACATGAAGCCCTGAATTTGATCCCCAGAATCCACAATAAAAAGCCAAATGTGCTGAGGTAAACTTGTAATCCCTAGGCTGAAGAGCTGGAGACAGGAAGATCTCTGGGTTTGCTGGATAGCCAGCCAAACTGAATCAATGAGCCAATGAGAGATCCTATCTCAAAGACAAGAAATGACTCCCCAAGTTCATCTTCTATCCTCCACACATGTGTGCACATACATGTGTGCAAACACACACAGAGACACAGTCAGTTAAGCCAGCTGAGTGCTGAATGATCAGCCTAAATGAGACACCCATATCACACCCTCCAAAGCTCAGGGAAGAAGGGACTGAAATAATGTGAGATCTGGCCAAAGAGGAGGAGAGTGATGAAATGCTGTCTTCTGGATATGACATGGCCATGGCACTCATGAGCTCACAAAACTTGTGCTTGCCTGCATAGGGCCCACACATGACACATTCAGTCATAGATAGGGAAAGGGCTCATGGTGCTTTACCCTGCTAGGGGAACAAATGGCAGGAGACAGAAGTCTTCTATGTCTTCAATAATGTAGCCACTGGTAGTTACTCATATTCTAGTGAACAGTTTCTTAGTCACACACTTAGGTGACCCTGGTTAAACTTGGTGAGTCACAAAGCAAAACCAAAACCAAATGATAAGACAATGGGGTGCAGACTTAGTGGGAAAGTAGGAGTTGGTAGGGTTAGAATGAAGACAGAAAAAGATAAAAGAGCAAATGTGGCCAGAATGTATTATACATGTATATGAAATTGTCAAAGAACAAATATTTTAATTCTATTATAGAACAGTGGAGAGCAGTTAATGAAGATAGCCTCAGTAGGTCAAAGTGCAAAATCTGTGGAATGCTAAGCAATAAATGGAGTGTGCACATCATACCCTCCTCAAAGTTCAGGAAGAGGAAGCTGAAAGATTGTTAAGAGCCAGAAGTCAGGGGGAACCAGAGTGAAACAGTGTCTTTCTGACCATGACACTGCACACATTAACTCACAGCAGCTGTGGTTGCCTGTGCAATACCTAGCAGTCAACATTTTAGCATGGGGTCAGGGAAGGTCTGCCAGCCCTAACCCCTAACTGAGGAGTTATTGACAGTTGATGGCCTCTTTAAGGATGTGGCCCCTAGTGGATGGCCCCACAACTGTGGGCAGCACAAATTAGACTCAGTAGGTTAATGAAAAAAGAAAAAGAGGACAAGAAGTTATCAGTACACAGCATCAACATCTGGAGGCATCCCACTGTGCATCACGAAAATGAACAGTTATTGCAACAACAAAAAAGTAAAAACTTTGAAATATTGACAGACTATCATAGAAATAAGTAGTTGACTGCTTTGGAGGGGAGGAGACTTCACAGACACACACACACACACACACACACACACACACACACACACGTACACAGGCAAACACTTCATCAAATATTTTTCTTTTCTTTCAAGAGAATGTCATTGCTTAACAGGACTGTATTTCTTTTTATAACTAACTTACCGGAAACTTTTAAATTGTAACAGTATAAGTGAGAATCCACAAAGAAAAATAATAGCCTCAACTTTCTTATTTCTACCATCTCCTAACTCAGCATTCCAGGAATAGGTAGAATCTGGTGTATGAGCAGGAGTGGGGACTACACACATCATTTAGATGTTGTTCAGGAACCTTCACTTTTCAACTAATGATAAAACTTTAAACATCAGGTCACCATCACCTGATCTCAAGACTACAGAGTGTTCCTTCCAACAGTTGTGTTCTCATTTATTTTAACAGGCTTACGACTTGAACAGTCCATAAGAGCTGTTAAGCAAGAACAAACTTGATCAAGCCTCTTACAAAAAAAATGCTAGCAAGATAAAAATCAAAGGAACAAGATTGTGATTCATGCTACATTAACAAAGTACATAAAATCATGGTGCTGGACTCTTCAAGTTGTTTCCCTAACTTTACACCTGTATTCACAAATCATAGTCCCCTCACCCTAGAACAAGGATACTGGGACTCTCTCTGCTCCTCCTTCTTTCTCTTACCTGGAATAGTTCAGAAAAGTTCTTTAATATTTGGAGTTATTTATTGAACTATTTGGAGAAAAGAGATAAGACTCTTTTCATCAGTATTTATAAAGCTTTTTTTCCCAGTGAAAAGTAACCATATTGAAAAAAAGAGGAAACTAAATAACTATAAGGTCAGTAAACACAGAACCACCAACCCAGGGTGGTGACTCAGCAGGAACACACAGAGTAAGAGAACCTTGTCCAAAAGTGCTTCAGAGTTCAGAGTATTTCCAATTTTAGACATTTGAATCTATGTAATGACACATCTTAGAGATAAGGCCCAAGTCTGAATACAAATTTATGTATGTCTGAGATACATGTTACACACACAGTCTGCAGGTATTTTATGCAATATTTTTAGGGCTCCCACATTTGACTTTAGAAAGATACCACATGTGGAACTTTCTGGTTGTTGCACCATCTCAGCACATGAAGAGCTTCTTATTTGGGGGCATTTCAAATTTCAGATTTTTGAGTTAGAGATTCACAACCTGTACTCATAAACCAGCCTCAACTGGCTTCTTTTACTCTTGTACAAAAAGAGAAAACTCCCCACCCACTGAATTACAGCAGTGCCCCCCCCCATGGTGGTGGATTGGAGATACTTGCACTACAGGCTGGGCAAGATGGTGGCCCACAAAGTTACAGCTGGAAAACACTGCAGCCTCACGCCTCCATTTGTTGGTTAGTTGGTTGGTTCCTTAGTGTAGGGTATCAGACCCAAGGCTTCTTGCATATGAATTAAGTGTTCAGTCAACAGAGCCAGATACCCAACTCATATTTCTTTTTATTAATCTTTTACTGATATTTATATTTTATCATTGAACTTACATTTCTATTCCATTCTGTCACTGAATTTTATTTAAAATATATTTTATATGTAAAGGCCCTTTTCTTGATTATACCAAATGAACAAAAGTTAAACTTTGAATTCAACTTTTTATTTCCTATGAAACCATATTTTTCAATTTAAAACATTCATCTGGATCTGAATTATCACTATATAACCCAGAAATGTAATCTCAGCATCTGAGAGGCTGAGACAGAAAGAACAGAACAAATTCTAGGCCATCGTGGGTATATAATGAATCTCAATCCATCCCAAATATATAATTAATCCCAGGCCATCTCAGGTACATAATAAATTCTAGGTCAATGTGGGCTAGAGAATGAGATTTTTGTCTCAAACAAAATAAAAATAGTGAGGAACATGTAAGGCCTAGGGTGAACAACCCTGGTCAGGCGTGATAAGCGATAGAGTGATCTAAGTAAACCACAAATGGAGGAGTGATAAGCTATAAGCTATGTGTGGAAGTAGAGATAAGACTAGAAACCTACTCAGAAAAGAATATAAAAGATGAAGCCTCAGACATGACCAACAGAGCTCGTCAGACCCTCGAGTAAGATGACTCTCCTCCGCCAGAGACGTGAGATCCTGCCCTCAGCGCAGATGAGGTTGACCACAGGAAGGTTGACCCAAGATCCAGAGGAACAGATGTGATGAGTCCGGACCTGTACACCTGGAGAGGTACTCCCATTCCACTTGGAAGACGGGATAAATATTGCTTGTAATCTTATTGTGTGAATAAATGAGTGTTATACCAAGTCTGAATCAAGAGTGATTATTCCTCCCCCGTAACCGGGGTATGTGCTCACCACAAAAATCAACATCAAAAAGAGTCATTCTGCTTCCTCTCTGTGAACATAATGTGGCAGGCCACCTACTGTTCCTGCCATGACATTTTTCCCATCACAATGGACTGTGTTCCCTCAAACTGAGCTCATATTGATAGCAGAAGATACACAGAATGTATAAAAATGTATAAATATGGCAGAAGATACACAGAATCTCCAAAGACTTGGGGAGGGGGTGCCTATCAGAAAATCTGCCAAGATGACTCAGCAGATAAAAGTGCTTGTTGCAGATCCTGGTGATCTGAGTTCAATCCCTAAAATTTACATGGTCTAGAAGGAGAAAACTGACTTCTAAAAGATCTCCTCTGACCTTAACACTCATGCTGTGGCACAAGTACATGCATGAGTATATTTACATGCACACACATGCATGCAAATAAATGAAACTTTAAATTAGCTAACAGAAGAGGTAGGTGTTGCCTGAGTAGCTCTAGCTTTATTTTAAAAAAATGATCAAGGAAATCTATACAGCAATAGACAGAGCCTAGTAGAAACTACCCCTAGGAAAACTATATATCAATAGATAGAGCCTAGTAGAAACTACCCCTAGGAAAACTATATATCAATAGACAGAGCCTAGAATCTACGCCAGAGGGGACACAGACAGCAGACCAGCAGGAGCCGTATCTTAACACAGGCTTGGGAAAACTGAACAATACCTCCTGTAATGGAAAATTTTTAAAAGCTGAAAGAACTGGAGAGCCAGACAGAAGGGGTGCAGCAGCAACACGGGCAAGGGAGGGAGAGTTTGGGAGAGTCCTTTCCATGTCAGCTCAGGACACCATTATTAAAAGACCTCTGCTGAGCCTGCAAAGAGGAAGACACAGAACGCTCAAGAAACTCAAGCAAGAGCTCCGAGTCAGTGCTAAAACATGGCCAGCAGAATACCTCCAGGCTCAAGAAAGAACCTTCAAACAGCACCACACAGTGATCTCTGAGGTAGAAATCTTGTCAGAACCAGTCTGCACAGGAACTTTAACTGAGGTTCCAAGCCACATACCAGACTTCTGACAAGGTCAGGGCCAACATTTGAAGCAAAACTCTTAGAGGACACACCTCATACCAGACTGCCCTGGAGCAAGCCCAGCAATGGTAAACAGTCTCCTGAGCAGAGGACAGGAATCTGGGAGTTCAGGAAGCCTCCAGATGGAAGCTGGCAAACAGAACAAACAGCACTCACAATAAATGTCCTTCTCACTCTCACAGCTGAAATCTAAAATATCTCCAAGGTCAGCTGCTTAAGGACTTGATGCCAGCTGGCACTATTGGAAGGTGGTAGAAACTAGAACTAGGGTGAAGACATGGCTTCTCCTTTTGCTCTCTTGCTTTGTTTCTCAACTGCTGTTATTTCAGATGGGCATCTCTCCTCTACCATGCCCTTCCATCACAATGCCCTTTTCTTATCGGTCCTCAAAGCAGTGATGCTGATGGATCACAAACTGAAATCTCCAAAATCATGAATCAGAGTAGACCTTTCTTCCTAAGTTGCTTATCCTGGGTATTTTATTATAGCAATGAAAAGCTAACACACTCACTAAATAAATACATGGGAATGAAGGCATGTTGCACAACAAAGCTGCTTAGTCACAGAATCCCAAATTACAGCATAGTTACATATTGTCAGTTTAAGTAATCGTTTGACAATTCAGTCATATTCTTCAATTAAAATGCTCTATAAGAAATGGTATATTTCACTGCTAGTTATTGGTCTCCAAAATCAAGAGCTATTACCAATTACCTTGGTTATCTACTGTATTGCTGAATACTTTGGCAATAGGGAATAGAGAAAATAAGCAGGGAAACTCCTTCCCTTTTGGCTAACTTTCATAGCCCTGGTGTTATACCCGTTTTGAGAAACCCCCAGAGACCACCAAGAAGCCAGTTTCCAATGCAAGCACACAAGAGTCCTTTTATTGTCAGGTTCAACCTGGGCCACCGCATGACAGATGGAGGGAAATGCAGCAGTGGCCACAAGCCCAGGTGTAGAGAGTTTTCATAGGAAAAAAAAAAAACCACAAGCTGGGAATTACATGCTTGGGATTGGGTAGAAGGGATATGGGGCAGGGTGATTTTTTGAAACTATTGGTCTAGACTTTTAGCTTGAAGCCACATTTGAAACCACTGGGTTAGATTTTTTGGTGGAGAACCACAACCCATTGAACAGGATTATCTGGACTGCTCAGAAGGATTATCTAGATATCTTCAAGGGCCATAAACTGTAGACAAAATGTCTGTAGGAGCATACTGTTCTGCATCTGTTCAAGTTGTCATGGCACATTCCTGAGGTCCTTCCTAGAACTGAGTGCAGCAGGTGGTTTAAGACAGTGGCCCTACCCTAAGATGGAGTCTATATTGCCTTCACACTGAAAGGTGCTATACAGACTGCTGATGGAGGAAAGTTATCAATGGTCTTACCCAGTGCTGGACCCTGCATGCTACAATATGACCCTGCCAGGTAATATGTGCCCATTAATGCAATAGTGGTATGGTCATTATAAAGTAACTAACCACTTTAAGTTCAGATTTGAAGCATGCTCCACTGGAGAGAATTTCTGAGCCAAAAGCCCCCAGCTGGGGAGGCTGTGCTGTCAATGTCTTCTAAATAGCTATGTTTATAGACAGATCTAGGCTGCTTTCACCTTTGGTCAAAGAAGCCTTTTTTTTGCAGTTGCATTGTGTGATATTTTGATTGCTTTCTGACAATAAAGTTTGTTTTGAATCAGAGGGCAGAGTTAGCCACTAGCTAATCAAAATTAACCATAGAGGTTTTGCAGGACTGCAGAAGTAGTAAGGCAGGGCTTAGAGAGGATCTTGGCCCTTTAGGAGGAAGGGACAGAAGAGTTAGGAGGTCACTGATGGCTGCTCTGCTGCTTTGCTGATCTTTCAGGTTCTTACCCTGATATCTGACTCCTGAATTTTTATTGATAAAGAACAATTAGATAAGTGCATCACAGTGGGCAGCAGTTAATGCAGAGACATAATTGGCCAAAGAACTGGGAATAAGAGACTGAGTGTTCACCCTAAGTGGAACAGCTTTATCAACTTGCACCTTGCCCCCACCAGGTCTGGAGTAATGTTAAGGAAAGAAGCAATATGAGAAGAAGATGATGGAGGGGATGTTGTGAAATGCCGTCTTCTGGACATAGCTACTGTGCTCATGAACTCACAGCAGCTGTGATTACTTGCACAACACCTGCAGATCAAGCCAGCTAAAACTCAAAGATTCTGGGGGAGAAGAGGGAGATGTTCTCTAGGCCGCATTCTTTACTGAAGAACTGTTGGCAGTTGATAGCTGCTTGAGAGGGGAATCACTGTTTTTTGAGGATGTGGCTATTGGTAGTTTTCTTTACTCCAGTGCATCACCTTAAACCTGTGCATATATGGGCAGCACTGATTGGGACTTGAAATAAATAAATCAATATATAAATAAAAAAAGACAAGAAGTTGGGAGGGGTACATGTTGGGAATGACTTGTGGGAAATTGGAGAAGGAAATTACATTGTATACATGTATAAAATTCTCAAGGATAAAGATAAATTATAGTTTTTCAAAGATGGAGAGATGAAATAACTGTAAATAACTAAATGACTCAACTTAAGAAGGAGTCGATGGCTTTCTTCAGCCCACACAAATACTTCAAATCATCCCTGGTAGAAGGTTACAACATTGCAGTGTAATATACTATAGCAAAATGTGGATTGGAGGCAAATATACCTTTCTTCTAGGAAATGGAGGATTGAATTCATTATGAGAGAGAGACCTGAAAAACTCCTGAGCCACAACATTCTTGGCAAAACAATCAGCCTGCGAGCTAGTGATCTTAAAATTTCTTGCCTTCGATTTCTCCAAACACGGGCAGGCATGATGACCTATGCTTGTCACCACAGCACTTGAGAAGCTGAGACAGGAAGGTTGCATGCTCTAGGCCAGCCTGATCACAAAAAAGACCCTGTCTTAAAAACAAAATTCTCCATACTCAAAAAGCATGAAGCACCTTTCATAGGGCCTCGCCACAAGTCTCTGACTTCCGTGACCACATAGTCAAAGAAGGATAAAGGGCTGAGTCTCAAGGCTGCCACATTTTGGAGAGGATGAGCCCTCCTGGGACAAGACAGCAGAAAGGCACTTATGGCCAGGAATGTCCAATGGCTGATGTTAGCTTCAGATTCTGTATATCATTCTTCACTTCCCCAAACCTACTAAAATCTGCTGCACACAAGTGCATCCCAAGAGTGAGTGAGGAAATCATTCAAAGAAGCTGAGTCCCACTTTCATCATACAGGGTAGATCAGAAATCAGCCTAAAAGAAAAGAATGGAAAAGTTTAATAGTCCATCCATGCAAGAATGTTGAGCCAGAATGGACTATGGGAACAATGCCATCAGGAATCCACAGGCACAGTTGAATTTATCCAGGATGTGAAGCAAGAGTCAGTATTTATTTTTTCTTGATCTCAGAGGACAAGATGACCTGAGCTAAGAGCTGAATTGCACAGGGCAAATTAATTCCTGGAACTGAGGCAGCAGAAGCCATCTAGTCCCATAGCTATCAGGTTAGTGCAATATGTGAACTGGGGCTGGGGTGGAAAACATGCTCAGAATGACTTCCTCAGCCCCTGGTGATATGAGGAAATCAGTGTGCTCACTATAGTTCAATGTCCATCTGTAAACTAAAAATTGTGGTTTTATGGAGCTCATGCATTCCTCGTGGTGACTAAATAAAAATCACACATACAATAAGTATCTCACAATTATTGTCAACTACTAAAATGATTATTAAATTGTTGGGGTTTTTTTTCTGAAACATGATCTACTATGTAACCCATATTGGCTTTAAACTTTCCATCCATTTGTTTCAGTCTCTTGAATACTGGGATTGCAGGCATGTGAAACCATACCCAGTTATATTATTAATTGCTCGTTTTATCTGTTGTCCTTTCCTAAGATTATATATGATATATTTTCAACAATTAATTCAACAATTACTTTTAAGTGTATATACATAACACAATAACAAAATTAAATATTTATATACCATTGTTTTTATTTGGTATTGAGTTTACATCTTTAATCCTAGGGGATATACTACCAAAACGTATATACAGAACAATTTAAAATTTTTACCACAAACATTAAAAAATTATCACAAAGGAGAAGTGATGGTGTGTAATGAGGTAGAAACAAGGAAAACACTTAGATGTCATGATGGCCTATGTTGTCAGTTATTACAAATAGGCACAGATTTAGTGCAGAATTGCTAATTACCAAAACAAAGCCAAAGGATTGATCAGCTTCATATTTTACTTTATCCATAAGATGAAGCAAATTTTATTTAATGGGGAGGCAACAACTGTCCATAGCTGTGAGACCTAAAAACACATTATCCCAGGTGACACTGAATGCCTCACAATGCCTTGCGTGACAAGGAAAACTATCCCTGTGAAGTCCACAGCACTCTTGCATTTTACTTAGTAGATAAAATAAGAAGAAAACTGGAATCCTCTTCTTAGACCCAAGGAGAAAGGAAGGAAGTTGAATCTTGGTCAAGGGAGTGAGGGGTTACAGTACATGCCTCCCACACAATGACCCATCCACACTCTAGGAAAAGATCAGAAATGTGATACATAGTGCCTGTATTCTTCAGAAAATTGAGTGTTTTCTCTCCACAAGTTTCCCTCAAGATCTCTGAGGAATTTATTCCACAATAAAATTCAGTGGGAACAGTACTGGGTGAAGCCTGGTAAGTTAGAACAGGGAGATGGCAACTCTCAGTTCTGAAGGCAGCATTTCCTACCTGAGCACAGGCCTCTTTACCCATTTCAGACAGATGGATTTTGTTACTCTAGGGTGGAACTGATGCCTTAGCTATGTGTTCCCACTGGTAACCATGGACCATCTTTGTAAAACACTAGGGAAGGATAGATACTGTCTTTACAGAGCATATGTTTCAGTGCTTGGTTCCAAACTGGCAACACTATTCTCGGAGGTTGCAGAGACTTTAGGAGCTGGGGCCAAGATGGAGAAAGAATGCCACTAGAGACTAGATAGGAGGGACATGTGATTTGTCACTGATTCTCGGCTTTCTCTATACTTTTAGGGCAGCCACAAACTGAGCATCTGTCATCTACCTACTGTGCCTGCCACCATCATGTCTTGTCCAAGTACACAAGACTAAATGACCCTGGACTCAGCTTCTGAAGCCATAGCAGATTTGATCTTTGTTGCCTCAAGTTGTGTCAGATGCTTGGTCACATCAGTGAGAAAAACAACTCATACAGGTAAAGCCCTCTCTCTGCTTGAATAGACAATATAGAGGGCAACAAGTTATTGTCAAGTATATAGTTAATGACAAAATATTAAACTCTATTCTTCCTGCAAATTTTGAAAACTCATATATTTGAATTATTTTATAAAAATTAAGAACACATGACACACTCCTATAGTCTATGTGTTCAAGAGGCATTGGCAAGAAAGCCCAAAGTCCAAGGCAAACATGGGCTACATGGTGAGGGCCTATTTAAAAAACCAGAAAGACATTAACAGTTAATGCCATTAGTTATATCAGATGGGAAGATGGGCCAAAGGTGTATTACTAAGTTTGGGCTAACATTTCTTCAAAGCAAGTTCTATGCCAGCTTAAGACTGAATCCAGAAATTCTATCCTGGAAGATATCATTGATAAACTTCCATCTTGAGAAGACTATTAAGCACTTATAGACTTAACACTACTGCCATTAAAAGAGGAGTCACTGATGGTATGCCAGTGTTGGTTAAACTGTGCTGGTATGTTATTTTAACTATATATTTAATGCAGTATTCCCAAGAGGTGGGGTGGGTGGTTTTGTTCAGTGGGTTGTGAATGTTTGTTATTATTTAAGGTGGACATAGGAATAAGGCATAAAAAGATAACTATTAACCTCAAATATTTGAATTTTGGTATAGTGATACAAACTTTTTGTTATACTGTATATGTTCCTACTTTTGTTTAGGGTGTTGTACCTATGCAGCTCATTTTAAAAATGTAATGTTCAGTTAAGAAATGTGGGTTAGCAGGTAGTCATCTATAACAATCAAACTTGTGGTCATGTTAGATGTATTTTCAAGGCTAAACAGATATGTTTTAGATAGATGAGTAGTCTTCAAACACTTCAAAGATCTACAGAATATGGGCATTTAAAATGTTTTGTTAACATAGGGCTTTTCATGACAGTAAGACATGTCTGCTTCTGGCTACACCAATCTACTTCATAAAAGGATGATGAACATTGAAGAATCTCCATATGAATTTTGCTTTCACTGAGGCAAAACTAGACATTTGGGTCAAGAACTGTCTTTGCCTCAACTGCTGACAGTATATCATACAAACTGGACATGCAGGACACAAAAGAAAGTGACTGCTGAACCTTGTCAAAAGATGGTGGAACAGTCCTTCAAAATTCCTGCTGCATAAAAAAGTCTGCCAGATATTCTAGGCCTGTAGGCCAAAGATTGGATGCCCTAATGTTGCAGAGGAACCTTGGGTGACTGTACAAGCAGCCAGATACCTGCCTTTTCTATAGTTTTGGAACTGGCTTGCACTACACTTTCTGTTTATTCAGGCAATATTATATCCTTCTGGGGCCTTTGATGGAATTGAAGACTAGATGGTTATAGTGGTAGTTTTCCTTAGTTATGATACAAGATAAATTAGGTACAAAACTTTGAACTCACCAAGATAGGATTAATAATGGAGTATTTTCTCTGAATTTGTCAAATACAAAAGGACTGGATATTATAAATGTAATTCTTACTTGATAACTATTCTTATTGTATATAGTCTCACTATGTTAAAGTTAAAAACCTTTCTTTTATTTAGACTAAAAGGGGGAAATGTTGTAGAATGTATTTTTAACTAGGCAAAGATGTGTTACATTTGTTTATCCTGCAGAATATTCCTTTACTGTGTGAAGGTATGTTACATTTGTTTCTGCTGCTTTTGTTAATGATGTAAAGATGTGTTATATGTGTTTGTGCTACATTTGTTTAATTGTGTAAAGATGTGTTACATTTGTTTCATCTTGCTTGCCTAAGGTACCTGATTTGTCTAATAAAAAGCTAAATGGTCCATAGCTAGACAGCAGAGGGGAAAGGTGGGGCTGGTAGATAGAGAGAATAAGTAGGAAGAAAAATCTAGGCTCAAAAGATTGAGAAAAGGTGGAGAGAACAAGAGAGAAAGAGAGGGATACACCCGGGGCCAGAAGCCAGGCAGCTGCCAGCCACCCAGCCATGGAGACAGCAGGAAAGTAAGATATACAGAAATAAAGAAAGGTAAAAAGCCCCAAGAAAAAATGTAGATGAAGGCTAAGTTACAAGAGCTAGCAAGAAATGAGCCTAAACTAAGGCCAAGTATTTATAACTAATAATAAGTCTCTATGTCATGACTTGGGTGCTGGTTGGTGGCCCAAAAGAAAGCCTGACACACTGGTAAGTTTCTAGCTCTCACCCCACCATCTCTAATTTCAATGGCCACATTTGCAGAACACAGCTAGAGGGTGGAGGGAAGTTGATCCCTCAAGCCAATTTTGTCCAACTAAAATTAGTTGTAAAACTAATGGTTTGAGCCAGGTGTTGGTGACACACGCCTTTAATCCCAGCACTCAAGAGGCAGAGGCAGGCAGATCTCTGTGAGTTCAAGGTCAGCCTGGGCTACAGAGTGAGTTCCAGGAAAGGCTCCAAAGCCACACAGAGAAACCCTGTCTCAAAAAAACAAAAAACAAACAAACAAACAACTAATGGATTGAAAAAAATCATAAAATATAAGCCTGTGTATCTAAATGAGTGGACCCAATTATACCTGATTTGTTGGCTATGAGTCCAGTAGGTCCTCTAAACATTCATCTAGAAGATTTTAGGATAGCCAATTTAAATTATCCTTTATAACATTACTTATAGAGTAGACTGACTTCTAGAACCACTTTTATTTGTGAATATAAATCACATCCTTGTTCTCTTTAAAATTCATGGCCTCTTTTTTCATTAATTTTTGTTATATAGATACATGTGTTTGTGAATATATGTATGTATCTATTTATTTTTAAATACATAAACACAACCTAAACTATCTGTATAATGTTTCTTATATGTATATGTGACCTTTTAGTATTGGATAATCAATTGATGTGCTATTCCCAGGAGAAGGCTGCTCTCCCAAGATCCACGACATCACTAGTCCTGGATAGTTGGTTAGGTTTCCAGTACCAGGTATGGTTTCCCTCTTGTTGAGAGAGTATGGGTATGTCTTTCCTTAGTTTGAGGAAGTGTTCTTCTATGATCTTGTTGAAGATCTGTTCTAGTACATTGGCTTGGGATTCTTCTTCATCCATCCCTATAATTCAAAGATTTGGGTTTTCTTTATGGTGTCCATTTACTGTATGTTTCTTTTCTTTGTTTATAAAATTTTTTCATATTCCTTGCTTACTTGGACTCAATCCTCTAGTTTATGTTCAAGTCCTGATATTCCATCTTGTTTGATTCATTCTATTTATAAGGCTTTTCTTCGAGTTTTATAGTTGAATTATTGGGTTTTTTCAATTTTCTCTTTATTTCAACTTGAGTATTCTTCAATGTTTTTCTCTCCTTATTGAACTCCATTCTCAAGTCCTAGACTGTCTTCATCATTTTCATCAGCCTTACATTTATATTTTCTTGTATACCACTCAAGGGCTTATATTTCTTAAGTTAATTATCCCTATTTCCCTGTGCCTTCTTTAAACTCCTTGGATTCTTTGATGACACTTATGTTTGTTCTTTTACATTCTGTATACTGGGCTTCATCTAAACAATTCTCCTTGGCAAACATGTCTACAGGACTGACTGATAGGTTTGGGAGAGAAGATCTTCACATTGTTTGTATTTTTGCAATGAGATTTGGGCACATAGACTTTTGCTAGTTCTAAGTGTAATGTGGGCAAATCAGATTGGGGCACATAAGAGAATATGTAGGTAGGTTGGGCCTGAAGGTTGTAAATTGCTTGGGTTGAATAAAGTCAGATGACCAGAGGGGACTGGGCTGTGCCTCCTGGTGTCAAACTGGAGTGTGGGGTAGATCTGAAAGATTGGATGTGACATGAGAGGAGCAAAGGTTCTGCCAGAAACCTAGAGATATGTTGGGATACAGGCAGGGGGATTCAAACTCAGCCAGGACTCTGAATGTGGTACCTGGGCTAGATCAGGTGGTTTGGGGGAAGGTATGAATGGGAGGTTAGGGAGACTCAATGGGTTATGTAGTAGGACATGCTCATAGAGTTGAGGAAATTGGCTCAAACCAGTTGCCAAGGCATGTACATTACATACTTCCTTAGGAGTCAACCTGGATTCTGCCTGAGAGTGCTTTCAGAGTTCCTAATCATTCATGCTGAGTCTGCTTGAGGGCCTAGAAACAGGTGCTGTCAGAGTTCCTGATCATGCCCAGCCAATGAGTGATGACCCATCAATGCCACCAGATTGGGACACAGCTTGGGTGCTGGGATGAAGGTATATAAGACCTTCCCCAATACTGAATAAACAAGTTTGCTGTTTGCCTTCAACTGACTCTCAGTATCTGTGTTGTTGATGCTGCACCTTCTCACCCCCTACCCTGAGGGAGCCATTAGGATCCAGCAACATTGGGGGCCCTTAGGATCCAAGCAACATCTGGCATCTGAATATGGAGTTTCTGTTACTTTCTCTTTCCCAGCACAGATTCTGACCGTCTCCCTCCCTTCACTCACAGTGCTTGGCAGTGTCCACAAGATGGTGTGTTTTAGTTCAGTCCCTTCAGCAGGTGAGCATTGGGACCCTCACTTCTTCTCTTCTTTTGTGTTGTCTGTCATGATTGTCTGCCCAACCCATTAGGAAAGCACATTTTTTTTCTGTTTCAGTTTGCTCAGCACCTCCACATAAGGATTGACCCCCCAGGAGGTGGAAGCAAGGCTCGGCTCCCAATTGCCATCTCTTGTCCAGAGACACCATGTGCGCATACAGCTGTGGCCTAAAAAACCATGGAAGTCCCCTACAAAGCACAAGACATAAGAGTTTGATACAAATTTCCACCCCTGTTGACTGTCATCTTCTCTCTGACTATTGTTTGCTTGCCGTTTCCCTCTGAAAGATAGGTAAGCTTTTCATCACCCCCACCCCTTCCATATCGGATATGTATAGGAAATCCAATGATGAGGAGACAGACATTTTGGGTCCAGCAAAATCTGTCAAGGAGAATGAAGTTCTCTTTGATCCCTCCTGGATTTTCACTTATGTTTTCATTGGTGGGGTGGTGCTTTTAATCTTTCTCCTTTTTAAGTGTCTCCACAGCACATCTGGCAACAATAAGTATAATAGGACAGGCCCATAGGGTCAAGGAAATTGGCTCAGACCAGTAGCCAAGGCATGCACATAACATACTCCTTAAGAGCCAACCTGGAGGGACTGGAGAGATGGCTCAGTGGTTAAGAGCAGTGACTGTTCTTCCAGAGGACCCAGGTTCAACTCCAGCACCCACATGGCAGCTTACAACTGTCTGTAACTCCAAGATTTGACAGCCTCACACAGACGCACATGCAAGCAAAACACCAATGTACATAAAATAAAAATAAATAAATTATTTTTTAAAAAAAAAAAAAAAGCCAACCTGGAGTCTGCCTGAGGGCCTAGCAACAATTGCTGTCAGAGTTCCTGATTGTGCCCAGCCAATGAGGAACGATCACACAGACTGGGTGCTGGGAGGAGGGTATATAAGACCTACCCTGTTATTAAATAAATGAGTTCTTTATTTGCTTTCAATGGGTCCCCAGTGTCTGTGTCCTTGAGGCCATACCTTTGCACCCCCTCCCCCGAGGGAGCCGTTAGGATCCAAGCAACATCTGGCACTTGAGCTTGGAGCTTCTGTTACTTTGTTTCTCCCAGCTCAGGTTCTGATCATCTCCCTCTCTTCACTCACCATGCTTGACAGCACCCCCAAGATGGTGTGTTTTGGTGAGAAGGCCCCTCAGTGCTGTGTTCTTTTGGTCCCTTTGGCAGTAAGCATTGGGACCCCAACTTCTTTCCTTCTTTTGTGTTGTCTGTCATGTTTTGTTGGAGACTGACCTAGGACTGTTTGACCCAGGTATGTTTGGAATTTCCTGCTTGGAGTCTTGCAAAACAAGACGACCTTGGCCTAACCATAAACATGTACGATTAGATAAGGCCTCATTCAGTAACAACAGGGGCCTAGGACCAAAGCGACCTCACCCTAACCTTCCCTCAGGAGTTCCCATTCTTCTTGCAAACAGATGCTAATCAGCCAGCTGCAAGAGCCTGGGGCCAAAGAGACCTCCCCGACTTCTGAAAACCTTCCACTCTCCTTTCTCTGTTCCCCCTCCCTTAGGAATTTCGATTATTCTCTCCTTGCTTTCCCTGCCTCCCTTCCCCCGTCTGGAGCTCTGCCTATAAAAGCTTCAGCACTCATTTTCCATAAACGGAGCCTTGACACGACTCAGACTGACTCCTGTCATTAATTGTGCCTGGCTTCCTTCTCCTTTCTCCCTGTGGTTCTTTAAGGTGTTTCCTGGCTCGAGACCCACGAATAACCTGGCCTGCTGGACGGGTCAATGTTTGTCTGCCTGTCCTGTTAGGAAAACATTTTTTTTTTCGTTTTGGTTTGCCCGGCACCTCCACATAAGGATTGATCCCCCAGGAGGTGGAACCAAGGCTCAGCTCCCAATTGCTGTCCCTTGTCCAGAGACACTGTGTGGGCATACAGTTGTGGCCTAAAAAACCACGAAAGTCCCCCACTAAGCACAGGACATAAGGGTCTGATAAAAATTTTCACCCCATTGAAAAGATGGGTAATTGTTTCATCATCCCAGCCAGTTCCCTGTCAGATATCTCTACAATATGAGGAGGAGACAGACAGTTTGGGCCCTGGGAAATCTGTCAGTTTGGGCCCCCTGAAATCTGGCAAGGTGAACATAGCTGTCAGTTTGTGTCCCACCAAATCTGTCAAAGAGAAGGCAGCTGTCATTAAATCATATGCTGCTACCCCTCTGCTCCACCACCACTGCTGGTAGCTACCCTTCCACCACAGTATTCTTGGAGCAATCTACCCCAATACCAGCCTGCCTCAGGAGGTGGCTACTCTTCCACAGTGTCAGATGTCTTACAACCCTCACAGCCTGTGCCACTGTCAGTCCATAGGCCCATCAAAGCCTTCCCAGTCAATATGGGCCCAAACGCCAAAGACCAGCCCTGGATTCCCACCCCCATAGATGATCTCTTCCTCATCAGAAAGGCAGCCAATGAGTCAGGCCCAGATTCCCCCTACTTTCAGCAAGTCCTTGCTCAGTGGTCCATGCAGTTACAAACTTATTTTGATTGGTACCATTTGCTTAAAACTGTTAGATCCTGCAATCTTTCTTAGCTAGAAATCAGCCTATGACAATCAGGTAGAATCCCAGGCCCAGACAAACATCTTAATTAATGTCCAGGTGACCTATGATATGCTCACAGGAAGTGGGGAATATGTCCATCCTGTTCACCAGGCACAGATTGGCTTGAATGCCTATTTTCCACAGGTCACGGCCCTGGCCCTCAAGGCCCTCAGAGCCTGTACTCCCTGGGAACCCTCGGCATACTTTTGCAATCTTATCCAACAACTCAAGGAGTTCTTCATTGACTTCCTGGCCTGTGTCAATGAGGCAGTAGAGTACAGAGTGGATGCAGGCCCCACTAAAGATATGCTGATTAAACAACTGACTTGGGAGGGGTTCAATGTCCAAACCCATAGTGCATTTGCAGTCATGTGGAATGAGGACACACACAAATGGGTGCAGGCCATCAGAGATCTTGACCCCAGCACTGGTCCCATTGCCACTCTTACTACCTCCCTGGATGCTCTCCTCACTGACAGGAAGTGTGCTAATGACACCCCCAAGGGTCCTCAGGTAGATAGAACTTGATGGGGATGTGGCAAACAAGGCCATTTGCAGTGGGATTGCCCCCAGACAAAGCCAAGGACCCCATGCCCCAGATGCAAAAAAAAGGATTTAATTGGGCAAAGGATTGCAGATCACAGCCTGCTGAAACACCAGCACCTTTAAACTCCAGGTGGGGTGCTCCTCAGCCCTGCCAATAAGAGAAGGCTCTGGTAATCCAAAAATCTACTGGACAATGCCCATTTTTCCACATTCCCCGATGCTAACCATCTATCTTGATGGACAAGCTGTCAAAGGTTTGGTTGACATGGGTACAGATGCTACCATTTTAACCAAGACTGAGGCGCTTCGCTTCCCTCATTGGAAGTTAAAACCCAGTCCCCCCATCAGTGGTGTGGGAGACCAACAAGATACTAAGATGACCACTCATTTGGTCCATTGGAAGGATCTTGATGGCAACTGGGGAGCCATTCACCCTGTCATTTCCACTGTACCTAGGAATCTGTGGGGCAGAGATATTTTGGAGGGTATGGGTATTATCCTAACTACAGATGACAGGGCCTTTTTTGATGACATCAAGGTCCATGAAAAGGTGGGTCTTGTGGTCTAAAACCCTGCACAAGATCTGCACCCCCTATTCTAAGGGCCACTGTCTCCATGAGATCCACCACCATCAAGCCTCCTAGCCCCACTCCATTGATAGGCTCTCGGATCAAGAAGCATGTGTAGAACAGTGGCCTATAATTGAACCCAAACTGTTAATCCTAAAGGAATTAGTTGCAGAACAGTTAAAGATGGGGCACATTGAACCATCCATAAGTAAACATAATACCCCCATATTTGTTATCCCCAAGAAATCAAGACATTACTACCTCCTGCAGGGTCTTTGTGTAGTTAATATCTAACGGAAAAGATGGGGTCTACACAGCCAGGCCTCCCCCACCCTAGTGCAATTTCTCCATCTTATTATATATTAGTTTTAGATATTAAGGATTGCTTTTTTCAAATTTCCCTGGCACCACAGGATTGAGATCATTTTGCCTTTTCTGTGTGGGAACCTAATATACATAAACCAGGTAAGAGATATCAATGGACTGTTTTATCCCAAGGAATGAAGAATAGCCCAAACTATTTGCCAGTTATATGTTTCTTAAGCTTTGGTCAATGTCCCCAGGGATGTTCTTTTGATCCATTATATGGATGATCTCCTCCTGAAACACCCAGATGCAGCCTACCTGCAAAAGACTGCCAAGGGAGTATTAGAAGATCTTGCGTTGTTACAACTGATGGTGGCTCCAGATAAGGTTCAAATGGTACCCCCTTTTGCCTTTTTAGGATTTTCCATTGCTAGGCAGGTCCATCCCCTTTCCTTTAATTGGAAATGAAGGAATTGTACTCACTATCAGAATTACAACAATTGTGTGGCACAGTTAATTGCCTTTCTTACCCATCCCTGACCAAGAGACGAGACACCTATTTTCATTGATGGAGGGCTTCACTTGTCCTTCCACTAAGGTTAGGCTTACCCAAGAAGCTAAAGAGTTGCTACAAAAGTTTGAGCCATTCTAGCTACCTCCAGCCTGCAATGCCATGATCCCCAAAGACCTTTATTGGCAATGGTCCTCTGGACACCTAGGGGATTTTTGGAAGTGTTATGGCAATCTGGGCCCCTTCTATGGATACATCAAGCACATTCTGACCTGCACAAGGTCACCTCTAAATTTGACCAGTCCTTCCAACTCAGCCTTAAGGCATGGATGCTGGCACAGAGAACATATGGACAAGAGCCAGATAAGGTTATCTTCCCCTTTTCTTTAAAGAATACCCAGTCCCTCTAGACAGATTCTATCTCATTCCAGGAAATGGTTGCAGGATGCACAGGAACTATTGACAATCATTTGCCAAAAAATAAGATCTTAGCAGAAATCTACCCACTTCCAACACAGATAGAGCCCCTTGCAGTCCCCTCCTCCATTCCCATCCCTCATGCTACTCTGGCCTTTTCAGATTCCAGTAAAAACAGATATGATGTTCTTATCCAGAATCCTGGCTCCAAAGATGTTACACATGTTATCCCTAACCCCGGTTCTGTTCAATTGGGTGGAACTATTGGCCCTCCTCACAGTTCTAGTAGAGTGCCAGATTGAGCCCATTAATATTTTTCCTGACAGCCAATACGCTGTACAGGTAGTTTGTGTGCTGGCCTTTTCTTGAGTCAAAGACTCACTGACTCCCATCACCAGCATCATGTTGCTCATATAAGATGTCCTAAATCAGAGGACTGAGCCTTGGTACCTATCACATAATTAGATCTCATTCCAAATTGCCCAGAATATTGGCTTGAGGAAATGAGGTCACAGACACCATCATATTAACAGCCAGTATGGATCTCCTAGAACATGCCAAGGCTCTTCACCAGAAATTTCATCTGTCTCCACAGAATTTACATAGACTTCTTCCAGAATTACTGTTTTCTCAATGTAAACATTTGTCCCGGGTATGTGCCACTTGCATTCCTCTTGCCCTCTTAGGAATGCTTCAACATGCAGGGGTTAATTGCCAAGGCTTGGTGCCTAATGCCATCTGGCAGATGGATGTCACACATCATTCTCCCTTTGGCAATTTTAAATATGTTCATGTGATAATAAATACCTGTTCCTCCTTTGTTTATGCCCTCGCCCTTTCTGGGGAGAAGGCCATCAATGCTATCAAGGCTCTTAAGTCAGCCATGGTAGTTATGGCGGTACCTTGGGCACTTAAGATTGACAATGGCCTTGCTTATGCCTCTCAACAATTTAATGACTTTCTGGGTCCTGGAATATATCCCATACCACTGGCATCCCCTACAATCCACAGGGACAAACCATTGTTGAGAGGACCAACAGAGCTCTTAAGGAGCTGTTGACAAGGACTATCTCACCAGAAGCTAGGAGAGATCCTCATCTGGCCTTAACAGAGGTCCTTTTCCATATGAACTTTCTCAGTTTTGATGACAAGGAACTCAGCCTGGCCTACAAGCACTGGGCATCTCTGCCAAGGAACATGCCTCTGCCCTTGGTGAGATGGAGAGATCCTATCTCCCTCCAATGGTAGACACCAGCCCCCCTGCTAACCTGTGGGAAAGGATATACTTGTGTTTTTCCTCAGAGTGCCACTATTCCAATATAGGTCCCAGCAAGAGATGTACACTTGGCCATAGGTCAGCCTGCTTCCACGAAGGAGAAAATCACCCAGGATGAGTAATGTATATACTCCCCTTTCTTGCTCTCATTGCCCCTCTAAAGGCTGAAGACTTGTGGAGCCTTGCTTTTCCTCATTTTGTATGATGCCTTTTGAGATGAGGAACATTAGTTTAGCAGGCTGGGAGCTAGCTAAATATATTAAGGGCCCATGGTCAGCTAAGTTTCTATATTATCCATTACAGCTAACACATGAAAATTTCCAATTAAATCAGACAAGAGCACAGGCTAAGGCTTTTGACTCTATTTTTTTTTAAAAGATTTGGTATGATATAAAGAGACTGGATTTCACTTATGTTTTGATTGGGGGGTGCTTTTGATTTTTCTCCTTTTTAAGTGTCTCCTACAGCACTTCCAACAACAACAGGTGGCCACAAAGGCAACTCTATAGGTGTTAGTGGCTCTTAGACATCCAACTCATAGCCCTCGACAGGAGGTTGTGCATGCCTGGCTTTCTGAAATTCAAAAGGCTACTGCCTGACACTCCTCACCCAGGGTGACTCCCCAGGGATGGATGCTCTTTGAGGGCTGATAATCAATGATGAGTAAGAGCTTCTTTGGCAAGCCAACCTAAGACAAGCACAGTCCTGTTGCAATAGGAAAAAATTTCCTATCAGGCAACACACAGCCATCACACTCTCCTAAAATCCAAAAACAGAAACCAATGAACAAAACACCCCCTCAACAAAGACAAAAACCAGAAATCAGCACCTATAACTATAATCACTCCAGTGCCAGATGCCTAAATGCCAGCATAGAAGCACAACCAATAACAGTCAGAGCAAAATGTCTCCACTAGAGTCCAGCTAGCCTTCCACAGCAGGTCTTGAATATTTTAACATAGCTGAAACACAAGAAAAAGATCTTTAAACTGCTGGGATAAAGATGATTGAGGTTTTTAAGAGTAAATTAACAAATCCTTTAAAGAAATAATCAAATTGAGATTTGAAATCAATAAAATATAAACAACGAGATAATACAAAAAAATTAATGAAACAAAGAATCAGTTGTTTGAGAAAATCAGCAAGCTATATAAACCCCTATCTGAATTAACTAAAAGGTAAAAAGGGAATATCCAAATTAACAAAATGAGAAATAAAAAGAGAGGCATAACAACAGACACAGAAGAAATCCAGAGAATAAGGACATAAAAACCTATATTACAGCAAATTGGAAAAATCTAAAAGAAATGGATAATTTTCTCAATATGTACTACTTACCAAAGCTAAATCAAGATCAACTAAGCAATTTAAATAAACCTATAACCAATAGTGAAATAAAAGCAGTAATTAAGTCTCCCAACAACAAAATAAGTCAGGGCCAGATGGTTTTAGTACAGAATTCTATTAGACTTTCAAAGAAGAATTAGTGCCAATACTCCTCAAGTTATTCCACAAAATAGAAACAGAAATACCATTGCTCAACTCATGTTATGAGGCCACAGTTACAGTTACAGCCAAATCACATGAAGACTCAACAAAGAAAGAATTACAGATTAATTTCACTTATGAACATAGATGCAAAAATATTCAAAAAAATACTTGCAAACTGAGACCAAGAACACATCAAAAAGATCATCCATCATGATCAAGTAGGCTTTATCCCAAAAATGCAGGAATGGTTCAATATATGAAAATCAATAAATGTAATCCACTATATAAACAAAGTGAAAGACAAAAACCACATGATCATCTCACTAGATATACAAGGCACCTTTGACCAAATCCAATACCCTCTCATTCTGAAAATCTTGGAAACATTAAGGTTACAAGGAAAATACCTAAACATAATAAAGGCCCATAGTCAACATCAAAGTAAATGGAGAGAAACTCAAAGCAATTCCACTAAAATCAAGAGTAAAACAAGGTTGTATATTCTCTCTATACCTATTCAATATAGTACTTGAAGTCTTAGCTAGAGCAATAAGACAACTGAAGGAAAGCAAGAGGATGTAAATCAGAAAGGAAGAGGTGAAAGTATCTTTATTTGCAAATGATATGATAGTATATATAAGTGACAAGAAAAATTCCACCAGGGAACTCCTACAGTTGATAAACATTTTCTGTAAAGTGGCTGGATACAAAATTAACTCACAAAAATCAGCAGTCCTTCTATATACAAATGAAAAACTGAGAAAGAATCAGAGAAACATCTTTCACAATGGATTCACATGATATAATATTTCCCAAGGTAACTCTAACTAAGCAAATGAAAAACTTGTATAATGAAAACTTCAGGTCTTTGAAGAAAGAAATTAAAGAAATATCAGAAGATGGAGAGCTTTCACATGCTCATGGATCAGCAGGATTAACATAGTAAAAATTGGCTATCCTACCAAAAGCAATCTACTGAGTCAATGAAATCACCATCAAAATTCCAACACAATTCTTCACAGATCTTGAAAGCACATTTCTCAGATTCATAAGGAAAAACAAAAACCCAGGATAGCTAAAACAATCCTGAATAATAAAAGAACTACTAGAGGTCTCAATATTCCCAATTTCAAGTTGTACTACAAAGCTATAGTAATAAAAACAGCATAAACAACAGACAGGTTGATCAATGGAATCAAACTGAAGACCCAGACATAAATCCACACACCCATGGATATCTGCTTTTTTCCCCTGTGGACAGAGGAGAAAAAGATAGCATCTTCAATAATTGGTGCTGGTCAAACTGAATGTCAATGTAGAAGAATGAAAATAGATCCATATTTATCAGTACCAGACTCAAGTCTAAGTGAATCAAAGAATTCAACATAAAACCAGACACACTGATCCTGATAGAAGAGAAACTGGGAATAGCCTTGAACATTGGCACAGGAGAAGAGTTTCTGAATAGAACATCATTAGCACAAACACCAAGGTCAACAATTAATTAATGGAACCTCGTGAAACTGAAAGCTTCTGTAAAGCAAAGGACACCATCATTTGGACAAAGCATCAGCCTACAGAATGGAAAAAGATTTTTACCAACTCCACATCCAATATAGAACTAATATCCAAAATATAGAAAGAACTCAAGGAACTAGACACCAATAAAAAAATAAAATTGGGGTACCGATCTAAATAGAAAATTCCTAATAGAGGAAACTCAGATGGTTGAGAAGCACTTACAGAAATATTCAACAACCTTAGACATCAGGGAAAAGCAAATCAAAACTACTTTGACATTCCATCTTACACCTGTCAGAATGGCTAAGATCAATAATACAAGCGACAGCTCATGCTGGAGAAGATGTGGAATAAGGGGAACACTTGTTCAATGCTGGTTGAAGTGCAAACTTGTACATCTACTATGGAAATCAATATGGCAGTTCCTCAGAAAGTTGGGAATCAATCTACCTCAAGATCCAACTATACCACTCTTGGGCATATACCCAAAGGGCACTTCATACTACAACAAGGACTCTTGCTCAACCATGTTCTTTGCTGCTCTGTTTATAACCAAAAAGAAGAATGGATAGAGAAAATGTGGTATATTTACACAATGAAGTATTACTCAGATGTTAAAAATTGACATCATGAAATTTGCAGGCAAATGAATGAAACTAGAAATAATCATCTTGAGTGAGATAGCCTAGACCCAGAAAGATAAACATGGTATGTATTCACTTATATGTGGATATGAGCTATTAAATAAATAATAACCAAGCTACATATCTTTAGACTCAGATAGGTTAGGTATAGAGGAAGGGATAAGGAGAAACATGGATCTCCCTGGAAGGGGAAAACAGAATAGATATCGTAGGTGAACTGGGGACAGGTGCAAAGGGAACAGGAGGATCAGATGGGGAAGAGGAGGGGGGAAGGAATTGAAGAAAGGAATTTTGAGGGAGACAGCTAGAATTGAGGGCCATTTGAGGGTGGTATGGAAACCTAGTGCAGTGGAAACTTCCTAAAATATATGAAGGGGATCCTAATTGAATTCTCCAAATAATGAGGGACACAAAATCCCAACTGGCCATTTCTTGTCACCAATGAAGCCTCCAGTACCAGGACTGAGTTACATCCAATTGAGTTGTTGGTCAAAGGGGTCCCATTGAAATCCCACAAACAACCCAGGCTGTTACCAAGACAATAGGTTGTTTTCTGCAAACTGACAGCAAGGCCCCATTGCTTCAGATAACCTCGAGAGAACTCATTGAACATGGAGAGGGCAAGCTAGTGCCTACATTCTAGTGTCTTTGATATGGAAAGGTACTCTGCAGGCTGTTAAAAGAGAAATGTAAACACCAACCTAGCCATTAAATTTTTCATCTACAAACTGTCCTTCCTACAAAATATGCTAGGGCAATGGTGGTATAAAGCTTGTGGGAATAACCAACCAATGTCTGATTTGACTTAAGGCCCAATTTTTAAGATGGAATCCATACCTGATACTGCTTGGGTGACCAAAAACCAGAGACTTAGGGTAAAATCAAATAACACTGGTCTTAAAAAAAATTTTAACAGTAACATAACTCTTAATATTATTAAGCTGTACTCATAGATCAGTGCCTTACTCAGCCAGCATCAGAGGGGCTTCTTCCTGCAGCAGATGGAACAAATACAGGAACCCACAGCCAGACATTATGCAGAGTATGACCTTGGAACACGTAGTTCTCAATGGTATGTCTCCATCAGGTCCCTCCCCTCTGAGCTCAGAGAACCCTGAGGAAGAAGAACAGGTGTCAAACAGAGTGTAAGAGCCAGAGGAGATGGAGGACACCAGGAGAACAAGTCCCTCTAAATCAACTGAGCAAAACTCTTCTGAACTCACAGGGACTGAAGCCACAAGAACAGGGCCTATCCAGGTCTGCAATGAAGAAGAAAATAAAAAGCAAATTATGCATAGTGTGCATGCCTATAATCCTAGCATAAGTTTGTTTTTCCAAGACATGCCATTAATGTGTACATTAGATTATAAAGCCTAAGTTTCAAAGACTTCTTGACACCTTAAATTTATCATGAATCAAAGAAGAGATCATTCAATAGAATAAATGTAATAAACTCATTAAAAGCCAACTCTATAATGGCAGATTAAACATATTTCCCATAAAAAATTATATAGAGGCTGTAGGATTTGATTTAATGGTTCTAAACATAAGCATAGGATTCAGTACAGCCTATATTTCTGTGCAGGCCAAAGAAACTATGTGAGTACACATGTGTACTGCATGGAATAGGCTTGATTCAGGGCAAGCAATACTTGAAAGAAAAACAACGGGTTGCTCCCTGGCTGGTTTGTCAGCTTGACACAAGCTGGAGTTATCTGAGAAGAGGTAACCACATTCGAGAAAATGCTCCCATAAGATCAACCTGTAGGCAATCCTGTTGAGCAATTCCTTTACTAGTGATCAATGTAGGAAGGCCCAGCATACTGTGGGTGGTGAAACTCCTGGACTAGTGGCCCTGGGATATATAAGAAAGCAGGCTGAGCAAGCAGGAGAAGTGAACCAGTAAGCCACATTTCTGCATTGCTTCTGCTTCAGTTCCTGTCTCCAAGTTCCTGCCTTGAGTTCCTGCCCTGACTTCCCTTCATGCTGGACTACAAAGGGAAGCTGAAACAAACCTTTTCCTCTTAAAGTTGCTTTTGGCCATAGTGGCTTTTTTAATGTAATTTCCTTATTGACTCTCACCTCCCAGTTCCTCCATATCCTCCTCTCACCCTGCAGCAGCCACCAAATGAAAAGTTTTTAAAAAATCATACCAACCCCCAAAAAAGAAAACAAACAAAGACAAAAGAACAAAAATTGAAACAAAACAACAACCAAAAAAATCAAAAATAAATAAACAAACTCTTCAGTCCTCCATCTTTCCCAGCTCTCCAACACCTCTTCATTTGTCCTGGTGGCACTGGGAGCCAGGGTATGTCACACAGTATACTTTTTTGTCCAATCAGCTTTATTTGCAAATGTTCATTGCAATGAGTCATTGGTCTGGTTCAAGGCTTCTGGTTTCTGGTACACCATCATCCCTGAATCCTCACCAAAACTCCCCTCAGATATCCCAAGGCCACCCTGAATCATGGAGATCCTGTGGTTATCATTCCACAGGACCAGTCCCTTCACGAGCACCAACAGGTCCTAGATAGGGTAAATGCTAGGGTTGGCCAACCCCAGGCCTGATTGTGGACCTGGGTGGTAGTTGAGCTGGTCAGTTCAGGCCACCAAGGCTGCCTCCATCAGGCAAGGGGTGGAACCAGCTCCCTTATGCCCATGTTATCAGGGTCAGCTCTCCCCAACTGTGGTGAGGGGTGTGCTGTGGCATGGTCTGTATGTCAAATGCTCTGATTGGTCAATAAATAAAACACTGATTGGCCAGTGGCCAGGCAGGAAGTATAGGCGGGACTAACAGAGAGGAGAATTGAGAGAACAGGAAGGTGGGAGAGACACTGCCAGCCGCTGCCATGACAAGCAGCATGTAAAGATGCCGGTAAGCCACGAGCCACGTGACAAGGTATAGATTTATAGAAATGGATTAATTTAAGATGTAAGAACTAGATAGCTAAAATCCTGAGCCATTAGCCCAAACAGTTTAAACAATAAGTCTCTGTGTTTACTTGGTTGGGTCTGAGCGGCTGTGGGACTGGCGGGGGACAGATTTGTCCTGACTGTGGGCCAGGCAGGAAGACTCTAGCTACAGGGGTTGGGCCATCTCTCCCAAGTATCTGGGCCAGCCCTCTTACTGCAGTGTCCAGCATGAGGCAGTGCCAGCTATCCCTGGGCCAGGAAAGAGCAGGGTCAGCTTAGCATGGCCCTCTGATTCCATCACACATGGTTGCTATGGCCCTTGAGGTGACACGGGCCACAGACATTAAATCAGACCCCATCTGCAGCAGGACCACAGACCCAGACATGGCCCTCAGCAGCAGCTTGGGCCTGGATGACCATCCTAACTCTGGGTGGAAGCACAGGCCACTCAGATCAGTATGGTTCTGGTGGCGGCACAGCCCCTGGGACACCAACAAGGCCACAGATTGCTGCCCTGAACCCAGGCTTTTAGTGTAACCTTTGGTGGCAACACAGACTCTGGCTGTAGTAGAACCACAGACCCAGACATGGTCCTCAGCAGCAGCTGGGTCTGGATGTCACCATTGCCATAGGAAGCAGTGTAAGCCACTTAGGTCAGCATGCCCCCAGCAACAGCTTGGCTCTTGGACATTATCATGGCCCCAGGTTTTGGACATCCACATGACATTCAATGGTAACAGGAACCTCAGACATCAGCACAGATCCTGGCTGCAGTAGGGCCACAGACCCAGACCTGGTCCCCAGCTGCAGCTCTGGCCCAGATGTCACCACGGCACTGGATAGCAGTACATGACACTTAGATCTGTATGGCCCCAGATACAGTATGGCCCCTGGACACCAACATGGTCCCAGGTGGCTGATCCAACCCCAGATATCACACAGCCTCTGTTGCAACAGGAGTCACAGACATTGACTCATACCCTGGCTGCTGTAGGGCCAGGGATCCAGACGTGGCCCTTGACAGCAGCTTGAGCCTGAATGACACCAGGCCAGGGTATTTTAACACAGCAACAGAAACTCTAACTATGACAGTTGCTGCATTTTTATATATTTATAGCAAAATAAATAATACTACACTCAGAAAACTCATGAATATATAATAAAACATGGGCTTAGGGGGATGGGAAAATCCATGTCCTTTCATTCAGAGTTAGAAAATATCCTAAAGATGATTGTGTCTAACCACCCACTTAATATAGGAATTTCAACTACATTCTCTCCATATGGTGATTATTTATTCTCTGAATACTTTCCATGGTTTACAAAAACATTCATTTTTGAACTATACTCTTCATTAGAAAGTTCTTCATATAAATAAAGGTAAAATGCACCTTTCTGCAAATTTTCTCCTGAGTTTTGGTCTCTACCTTAGGCTTCACCGAATAAACCTGGTCCCTTGTGCTGCACTGTTTAGAGCCACAAATTATATCCTACAGCCTCTGTGTCTCTTTTGTATGCAGACAATATTTCAGCTACTATTAAGGAACTGATTTCTTAGTGGAGTTTATCACATTTACTTTGTTGAACATTCATTTGTATTAATGATTATTAAGGTGGCAAGATTTTTGTTTAACATTATTAAGGTGGCAAGATTTTTGTTTAACCTGACACTATTATTTAATATGCAGTGTTGGAGCCCACTAGGTTTCCTAATGACT
Source organism: Peromyscus melanophrys (assembly GCA_902168415.1). Lineage (NCBI taxonomy): Eukaryota > Metazoa > Chordata > Mammalia > Rodentia > Cricetidae > Peromyscus > Peromyscus melanophrys. Next base: position 40,517 of record CABHPR010155753.1, on the reverse strand, counting down.
GTAACTAACAAGGGGGAGGTCTTTTGCTCCACCTCTTGGTATTGTTATAAATAGACCTTTGGAATAAAGCTCTGGGCCAGTGGATAAGGATCTATCCTGTGTTTTCTCTCTGTTTCTCTTCCTCTCTATTTTTAACTAAGTCTCTTATCCCTCAATCCTCAAGAGTTCCTAGGGTAAATAAGTGTGGGGGCTGGTCCTCCACAGTGCAGGCTATCCCACACTTTATCACTCACAATGCTGACATACTTTCTACATTTTTACCCAATTGAACAGCAAAACCATTGGCAAGAATGTGATGCTCTATAGAACCTTCCTAAATTTATTATTATTAACAGGTCAACCTTGGCAATGAGTGATGTCCCTGTCCCAGATGTCCCAGAAAAATATAAGCTCACCCATATCTGTTTTAAAATAAGCATGATGTACATAAGTATCAAAACTTCACATGCTATTCCATCAATATGTACAATTTGAATGTATCAACTAAGATTCTGTAAATTAAAGATGACAAAATAAAATGCAGACATCGTAGTTTGTATATGAAATGTCCTCTGAACCATTGGTGCTGAAAACTTGGCATCCAGTATAGTGTTCAGAGGTAGGGCTTTGGGGAAATGATGAGGGCACTCACCTAATTCATGAATTAGTCTTTTGATGGAGTCATAATTTGACTATTGGGAGATGTTGGACACAAAGGAAGGTGGAGCCCAGTCAAAACAAGTGGGTCAAAGGGCTTGTGCCTTTGGAGGATTTGCTTTATCTTGTCCTCTCTCCATCCCTGTTTTATGGCAGCCATAAGATGAACAGCTTTCCTCTACCAGACCTTTCTGCCATATAGTGCTTCTACCTTTCCAGAGGCCTGAGAGCAGTGGAACAAGCTGACTCAGGAAGTACATGTCAACAAGGCAGCATAGAGGATAGCAACAGCCTTCACTGTGTTCCTTTGCTTGCCTACCTACTTAAGATGCTGGTCACAGGACTCAGTCTCATGCACAAGCTAGGCAAGTGCTCAGCTGCTGAGGTATCCTCCAAGCCCCCTATTGCAGCGTTTGATGTGAGGAACAGGACAAGCAGGGTTAGCAGAGCAGGTTTTGAGAAATTCATATTTTGAAATTTTTCCTTGGGCTCTGAATCCAGGAATGAGTCCTAATCATCTGGTGCCTGGCCTTGTGGTAACTCAGGCCACTGAGATGGTGTTCTGGACTACATGGACCTAAATAAGAGAGTGGAGTGGGCATGGGCTGGGTTTGTTGGTTTAGATGTCAAAGGTGGTTCTAGCCATGTTATTTGCTATTTCTAAGGTTAGTTGACCCCCAAATGGAAGGTCACTCCCCCTGATCAGTTAAGGCTGATGTGTCTCTGTTTAGTCTCTCATCATCGGGAAACATGTTCCATGAATGCCGTGGATACTCAAAACTGCAAACACTACAAATCCTGTGTGTGCCTGCTTCTCCTTATCCACACTTACCTATGATGAAATTTAATTTAAATATTAATCACATTAAGATTGACCACAATAATTCACTGTAAACTAGAACAATAATAATAACATACTGTAATATAAGGTATGCTAGTCCAGATTGAGTATCAGTCATGGGAAAATAACTTTCACAGTGTAGGTGTACTGGACACAGGTGATTCATGCCCACAGCAGACTCAGTGGGATAGGGAAACATTTCATCACACCTTAGGATGATACACAATTTGAAACTTGTGAATTGTTTATTTATGGAAATTGTTGCTTAATATTTGTGGAGTACAGCTGATTTCAGATACCTGGAATAATCAAATATGAAACTTGGCCAATTAGATGTTGGGGCTAATATACCAAGAATGCAGAAAATGAGAAAATAGAGTTACTTGGAGGTCACCACCTGTCTCTGAGGACAGTGTTTTGCCCTAACTTAGCAATGCCTTGCCTTGTGACAGTCACTTTGTTCTCAGTCTGAGCTTTTTTATCACAGGTTAAAAAGGCAGGTTTCTAAGACAGAGTCTAAACCTTGTGAGACTAAGAATCTCTACTAGATTCTCACAGAGAATGGTGTGTGTGTGTGTGTGTGTGTGTGTGTGTGTGTGTGTGTGTTTAAGTGTGTGTATGTGTCTCTGTCTCTGTCTCTGTCTGTGTGTCAAGGGGCAAATCCGAGTCTTGAAGACCTGCACCATGAAGAGTTCCAGGAACTTTGGACCTCATGCAAACCTCCCTGGAGACGACAGGCCTTGTGCAAGCCTGTGTGCCTAGGGCAGCCTTGTAGAAAGCCTCCTTCCTGGAACAGATTTCTTGTTTTATAAGGAAAGGAATGTGGCTTTCAATTGTCTGATGTGTCTTACTAAATGTTCCCTGACAAGCCTGGGGACTAAGATAAGTTCCCAGGTTCCCAAGCAGGAGCATAAATAAAAAGAACTGTCAGCACAGAGAGTATTCATCTGTGCTCCCGGCACAGAACTGCTGATGGAGGATTAGGGCTGGGATCATCTTGAATGTAAGAATATGATTGGGAAAGCCCAGAAGTGATGGATCTGTCTGCAACTCTCATTGCCACTCTCAAATTTTTCTTCTCACCCACACTTTTGAACAAAATCTCTGCCGAGACACAACCACAGGCAGTAAAGGATGAGCCCAAACTGTCATGTGTGCCTTATCTTCTGAGTTACTACCTTAAAACCTGGAAAAGCAAAAAGCAATAGCCAGAACAAAAGTGATGATCAGCCTCACTTATTCCTACTGCAGACGTGCCCCTTAACTTGCTGATCATCATCAGAAAGGGAGACAGACAGAAGACAAAGCAGCTTCATCTGTGAAAACATTAGCTCCCAACTAAAAACTTGCTGGGGTTGTAGCTCAGTGGTAGAACATATTCTTGACACGAACAACTGTATTTTCAACATAAAGATGAAATTTTAACTAATAGAAAAATCAGTTTTCTCCCATATTCCTTCAGTAAGTGCTAAATGATATGCAAAAAATTTAAAAAAAAAAACAAATAAAAACCAGAGGCTTGGGCTGGGGGTGTGACTCTGTTGGCAGAGTGCTTACCCATCATGCACAAAGCCTTGGGCTTTGCAGAAGTACATGAACAAGTGTAGAAGTGCACACCTATAATCTTAGCACTCAGGAGGTGGAGGCAAGATGGAGGACATCCTAGGCTACATGGTAATTCTGAGGTCAGCCTTGGGTATATGAGACCCTGTTTCAAAAGAAACAAATGAATGAAAAAATGTGAGAATTAAAAACAAATAAATATAAAATGAAAATACAAACTTCTGGGAAGTGATATTATTAGTCTTTCACAGAACCCCACAGGTTTTTACAGCAATTGTATGTGACTCTCAGTGGCAACATTGACTTTATTTATTGAGAGTCACATTTTGTTTACAAAATGCATGTGACTCTCAATAGTGGCATTCACTTTAACATTCAAAAAAGTTTTTGTAGATAATATTGTGAAACTAACAGAGCTGGTGAATGGCTCAGATGGTGAAAGAGCTTACTTCTAAGCCTGATGACCTGACTCCTATTCCCAGGGCCCACATAATAAAAAGAGAAAATCAACCCCCGTGAGCTGTCCTCTATGTGTGTACACAAGTACACACACACACGTGCACATGCACACACACATGCATGCACACAAAGGAGTGATGGAACTAACGGTGTTAGACACAGTGGGGCTTACCTTTTACCCAAGAACTGTAGAAATTAAGAAAGGAGAATCTCAAATGTGAAGCCAACTGGAGCTACAAAGAAGGAGGAGGAAGAAAAGGAGTAATTAATTAATTAATGGATCGTAACAGGCTCAATGGGGAAAGAAATGGAATAAAACTAAGAACCAGTCAGCATGAAGCCTAGATGGCAAAGCCTTTTTGAGTTGAAGGTTTTTCATCCTGGGCCATTAAATACACAGAAATTGAGTTTGTGAACATAAGTACTCCTACCACCAGAGACCCTGCTTTTTCACGTAGGAGAAGAATGGTTCATCTCACCTCACAATATCCTGGAAAAGTGTTTCCTTTTCCCCTCTAGGAATCATTAAAAGAGTATTTAAAGCCTAAAGTCAAGCATGAGAGACGGAGGCAGAAATGTCAAGAGATCAAGGTCATCCTCAACCATATAGTGAGTTCAAGGCCAGTGTGACCTTCACGGGGCCCTGACTCAAAAACAGAAAGGACATCTATGTAGTCTGCATTTCAGCCTCATTAACTCTAAAATAGGAATGATATTAAAGTCTTTGCAAGTTTGCTGCAAAAATTAAGTTTAAAAAAAAAAGGTGCCATACTCAGAAAAGAGCAAGTATTGCTGTTGGTATCATAACAACTATTTTCTTTTTCCTCATTTCTAACCCAGGAAACTACTTCCAGATCAATGTAGCTTAGAGAATTTTTGACAGTGTGACTAACACAGGACACCTTACATATCAGCCTCATTCTAGTCCTGCAGATCAATAAATTAGCTTTCAAGTGCACACTCTAAAATCAGCTAATTGGTTTGTTTGCTTTGCAACATTAGTGAAACTATGCTTAAAGCTAAATGGAAGTTTGGGGAACATTCTCTAGAAACAACATCAGTTATCACTTTAGTTTGATTTCTGTTGCTAGAAGAAATACCTGAGGGCTGGAGAGATGACTCAGCCATTAAAGGCTAGGCTCACAACCAATAATATAAGAGAATACCAGAGACTAGGTGGTGTGGGATGGTCTGTATGTCAAACATGTTGCTTATTGGTCAATGAATAAAACACTGATTGGCCAGTGGTCAGGCAGGAAGAAGTATAGGCGGGACAAGGAGGAGAGAATTCTGGGAAGTGGAAGGCTGAGGAGACACTGCCAGCCGCCACCATGAAAAACAGCATGTGAAGATGCCGGTAAGCCACAAGCCATGTGGCAAGGTATAGATTTATAGAAATGGATTAATTTAAGATATAAGAACAGTTAGCAAGAAGCCTGCCACGGCCATACAGTTTGTAAGCAATATAAGTCTCTGTGTTTACTTGGTTGGGTCTGAGTGGCTGTGGGACTGGCGGGTGACAGAGATTTGTCCTGACCGTGGGCCAGGCAGGAAAACTCTAGCTACAACTAGGTAATTATGGAGGTTTCTTTTGGCTCATTATTCTAGAGGCTACAAAAAGTGAAAAAGGGACATACATGTGAGGAAGCAACATGTGGGTGAGAGGGCAGGGCATGTCCAGCTCTCTTTGTAACAGCCCAGCTTCAGAACCAACCCATTTTTGTGGCACTACATTAACCTTGACTTCAAGGCCTCTCTAAAATTTGATATCTCAACTCCCTCAATTTGGGAAACCAAACCTCCACACATATTTAGTAGAACAACCCACGTCACGATAGACTGCCACATGGTGAAGCCCAAACTGCCTTGCCCATCTGATGACAGCCTCTGAAGACAGGAGAGAAAGCTTGAGGAAAAGTCATTGTACTCCCATCAACCCTCATGACACTGAATATTTGAGGAGCTCATGTAACAGGGCCCCAGACCTTAGTAGGCCACAGACCTTAGCATTACTGACTCCAAGATGGAAGTACCATTTAGGCTGTAAAACTCAGCACTACACAGCACCACCTGCCAAAACTAAATCAAAGACCTAATCCATCCAACTGTATACCTCTGGGAGAGTCTCAAAATGTACTGACCTCGTTTTTTTGGCTTCTGTAGTTTTGCTTCTGGCTAAGTGTTCTTGTTAACTGAGGTATATCATCCCAGGACATGGAATATTGTGCTTAACAGCTCACCCTGAGAAAGACTCAGGACTACATTGAGATCCCAAACACCCCACCAGCCAGCTAATAAAAAATGTCTAGCAGTCATCTCTGGTGAATACCGCACAACAATCAGATGGAACATGTCATGATCGCTCTCATTCTTAACTGCAGCCAAGGATAGCCTGTCACTTGATTCCAGCACCAACATTGTGGACTCAGATGGAAGGAAGTCATGGCCTTTTGTACAAAGAGGAATGTAAAACTTAGAAAAGCTAAAAGTCTTGCCCCTAATCACACAATTGTATCATGGAGTACAATTCAATATAAATAATTTACCATAACTTCGTGCAAAATAATATAGGGATACATTCATACACAATTTGGAATCTACTTTAGTAGTGACTTATTTAGAAAATAAAAACATTTCTCTTGCAATCTCTTCTGATATCAGAGTGAAGTATTAATAAATAATAAAACTTTAAATTCTAAAAATGAGGGAAACATATCATTATGAATAAGGGAGGTTAGGCTGAACTCTTGAACCTACGAAGATGAGCTGGCAGCAACAATGGTTCCTATGGGACCAATCTTCATGCAAGCAACACCTATTAAACTCTGGATAAACTGTAGAACAACCACCTGAAAACACAATAAAGTAAGAACATTCTTGAGACACTGAGTTTCCCGTTCCTATGGTTACAGCCTTGAGGGGAGGTTCTAATACATACTGACCTGAAGACTAAAAGAAGTAAGATTAAGGAGCATCTGGAAGGTGGAGGGGTATGTCTTAGAAAGAAGAGAGCCAGAGAAAGAAATTCCACCTGTAAGCATTCACCAACACCCCTCACCCCTCCGCCCTATCCCCAACACCCTCCACTCTCCCACCACCCACTGCCAACCTCTGACTCACATTCCCCAGCACAAGTCCAGGTTAAAGCAGAGCAGGCAGTCAGCACACTGCACAGGCTGCTGACTCAGACAGAGCATAAGTGCTCTGAGAATAAAAGCAGAATCCAGAAAACACATAGAAGACTATTCACAATATTCAAAACACACTCCAGAACTGTTTGACATGCAAATGAGACCCGTGGTGCATATTTAAAAGACAATGACCACACACTAATTCTGAGATGATGGAGAAGCCTCACCTTACCTGCAACTACCTATAGGTTCCTTCTGTGTCACTTCTAACCATCCCACCCAGCCAGATTTCCTACTTCTTCCTCCAAGGTCAAGGCTGGTGGGGACCTCTATTCTCTCTATCCATGCCTTTTCCCCAACTCCCCAGATCTAGCCTGGGTTCCAAATACATACTCAAGCCTAGCCTGGGATCACCTGCCATCACTGCCAGTCTCTAGGCTTCAGTCAGGGTACCCCCTAATTATCCCAGAACCTACAGGAAACTTCCATGCCATATTCAATTTTTCCTGCAGGTCTACCCCCCCCCCCCACTCCAGCTTGGATCAGGAAGCATACTAGCCCACTCTCCTCTGTCTACCTAACTTAATTTCACCCACACCATTTCCATACATCCTCTCCTCTGCCCCAACCTGTCTATATCAGACTTAGAACTAAGAAGTCTAATGCTCCATTTTATATAAAAACATCAACAATATGAACTAGCAAGCCAGTATCTTCTCTCTAAAAACTACCAGTCCTATAACAATGTTTGCCAATAAAAATTACCTAGATGAACTCCGGGACACAGAATTTAATGAACAATCATAGACTTTATCAAAGAATTCAAGGAGTTTAAAGAATACACAAAGAAACAGTGTAATGAAATTAAGAAGGAAAAAAAAA